>CAWWDY010001009.1:0-90576 GCA_963942605.1 Poecilus cupreus
AAAAACGCTGTTTTGAACTATTCAAACTGACAAATTCATGTTTCTTTCGTGTGAAACGGCGATTTATGAGAAATGACGATAAAATTGCTGTTTTAAACTTGCAAAAACATAGAAAAACGCTGTTTTGAACTAACTCAAACTTGACAAATTATCATGTTTCTTCCGTGCGAAACGGCGATTTATGAGAAATTACTATAAAATTGCTGTTATAAACTTGCAAAAACATAGAAAAACGCTGTTTTGAACTATTCAAACTGACAAATTCATGTTTCTTTCGTGTGAAACGGCGATTTATGAGAAATGACGATAAAATTGCTGTTTTAAACTTGCAAAAACATAGAAAAACGCTGTTTTGAACTATTCAAACTGACAAATTCATGTTTCTTACGTGTGAAACGGCGATTTATGAGAAATGACGATAAAATTGCTGTTTTAAACTTGCAAAAACATAGAAAAACGCTGTTTTGAACTATTCAAACTGACAAATTCATGTTTCTTTCGTGCGAAACGGCAATTTATGAGAAATGATGATAAAATTGCTGTATTAAACTTGCAAAAACATAGAAAAACGCTGTTTTCAACTATTCAAACTGATAAATTCATTTTTCTTATGTTCCAAACGGTGGATTTTTGTGAAATCACGATAAAATTGCTGTTTTAAACTTGCAAAAACATTGAAAAACGCTGTTTTCAACTATTCAAACTGACAAATTCATGTTTCTTCCGTGCGAAACGGCGATTTATGATAAATGACGATAAAATTGCTGTTTTAAACTTGCAAAAACATAGAAAAACGCTGTTTTGAACTATTCAAACTGACAAATTCATGTTTCTTTCGTGTGAAATGGCGATTTATGAGAAATGACGATAAAATTGCTGTTATAAACTTGCAAAAACATAGAAAAACGCTGTTTTGAACTATTCAAACTGACAAACTCATGTTTCTTTCGTGTGAAACGGCGATTTATGAGAAATGACGATAAAATTGCTGTTTTAAACTTGCAAAAACATAGAAAAACGCTGTTTTGAACTATTCAAACTGACAAATTCATGTTTCTTACGTGTGAAACGGTGATTTATGAGAAATGACGAAAAAATTGCTGTTTAAAACTTGCAAAAACATAGAAAAACGCTGTTTTGAACTATTCAAACTGACAAATTCATGTTTCTTTCGTGCGAAACGGCGATTTATGAAAAATGACGATAAAATTGCTGTATTAAACTTGCAAAAACATAGAAAAACGCTGTTTTCAACTATTCAAACTGATAAATTCATTTTTCTTATGTTCCAAACGGTGGATTTTTGTGAAATCACGATAAAATTGCTGTTTTAAACTTGCAAAAACATTGAAAAACGCTGTTTTCAACTATTCAAACTGACAAATTCATGTTTCTTCCGTGCGAAACGGCGATTTATGATAAATGACGATAAAATTGCTGTTTTAAACTTGCAAAAACATAGAAAAACGCTGTTTTGAACTATTCAAACTGACAAATTCATGTTTCTTTCGTGTGAAATGGCGATTTATGAGAAATGACGATAAAATTGCTGTTTTAAACTTGCAAAAACATAGAAAAACGCTGTTTTGAACTATTCAAACTGACAAATTCATGTTTCTTTCGTGCGAAATGGCGATTTATGAGAAATGACGATAAAATTGCTGTTTTAAACTTGCAAAAACATAGAAATACGCTGTTTTCAAATATTCAAACTGATAAATTCATGTTTCTTACGTTCGAAACGGTGGATTTTTGTGAAATCACGATAAAATTGCTGTTTTAAACTTGCAAAAACATAGAAAAACGCTGTTTTGAACTATTCAAACTGGCAAATTCATGTTTCTTTCGTGTGAAACGGCGATTTATGAGAAATGACGATAAAATTGCTGTTTTAAACTTGCTAAAACATGGAAAAATGCTGTTTTGAACTATTCAAACTGGCAAATTCATGTTTCTTTCGTGTGAAACGGCGATTTATGAGAAATGACGATAAAATTGCTGTTTTAAACTTGCAAAAACATAGAAAAACGCTGTTTTGAACTATTCAAACGGACAAATTCATGTTTCTTTCGTGTGAAACGGCGATTTATGAGAAATGACGATAAAATTGCTGTTTTAAACTTGCAAAAACATAGAAAAACGCTGTTTTGAACTATTCAAACTGACAAATTCATGTTTCTTTCGTGCGAAACGGCGATTTATGAGAAATGACGATAAAATTGCTGTTTTAAACTTGCAAAAACATAGGTTAAACGCTGTTTTGCCTATTCAAACTGACAAATTCATGTTTCTTTCGTGTGAAACGGCGATTTATGAGAAATGACGATAAAATTGCTGTTTTAAACTTGCAAAAACATAGAAAAACGCTGTTTTGAACTATTCAAACTGACAAATTCATGTTTCTTACGTGTGAAACGGCGATTTATGAGAAATGACGATAAAATTGTTGTTTTAAACTTGCAAAAACATAGAAAAACGCTGTTTTGAACTATTCAAACTGACAAATTCATGTTTCTTTCGTGCGAAACGGCGATTTATGAGAAATGACGATAAAATTGCTGTATTAAACTTGCAAAAACATAGAAAAACGCTGTTTTCAACTATTCAAACTGATAAATTCATTTTTCTTAAGTTCCAAACGGTGGATTTTTGTGAAATCACGATAAAATTGCTGTTTTAAACTTGCAAAAACATTGAAAAACGCTGTTTTCAACTATTCAAACTGACAAATTCATGTTTCTTCCGTGCGAAACGGCGATTTATGATAAATGACGATAAAATTGCTGTTTTAAACTTGCAAAAACATAGAAAAACGCTGTTTTGAACTATTCAAACTGACAAATTCATGTTTCTTTTGGGTGAAACGGCGATTTATGAGAAATGACGATAAAATTGCTGTTTTAAACTTGCAAAAACATAGAAAAACGCTGTTTTGAACTATTCAAACTGACAAATTCATGTTTCTTTCGTGCGAAATGGCGATTTATGAGAAATGACGATAAAATTGCTGTTTTAAACTTGCAAAAACATAGAAAAACGCTGTTTTCATCTATTCAAACTGATAAATTCATGTTTCTTACGTTCGAAACGGTGGATTTTTGTGAAATCACGATAAAATTGCTGTTTTAAACTTGCAAAAACATAGAAAAACGCTGTTTTGAACTATTCAAACTGATAAATTCATGTTTCTTACGTTGGAAACGGTGGATTTTTGTGAAATCACGATAAAATTGCTGTTTTAAACTTGCAAAAACATTGAAAAGCGCTGTTTTCAACTATTCAAACTGACAAATTCATGTTTCTTCCGTGCGAAACGGCGATTTATGAGAAATTACGATAAAATTGCTGTTTTAAACTTGCAAAAACATGGAAAAATGCTGTTTTGAACTATTCAAACTGGCAAATTCATGTTTCTTTCGTGTGAAACGGCGATTTATGAGAAATGACGATAAAATTGCTGTTTTAAACTTGCAAAAACATAGAAAAACGCTGTTTTGAACTATTTAAACGGACAAATTCATGTTTCTTTCGTGCGAAACGGTTATTTATGAGAAATGACGATAAAATTGCTGTTTTAAACTTGCAAAAACATAGAAAAACGCTGTTTTGAAGTAATCAAACTGACAAATTCATGTTTCTTCCGTGCGAAACGGCGATTTATGAGAAATTACTATAAAATTTCTGTTATAAACTTGCAAAAACATAGAAAAACGCTGTTTTGAACTATTCAAACTGACAAATTCATGTTTCTTTCGTGTGAAACGGCGATTTATGAGAAATGACGATAAAATTGCTGTTTTAAACTTGCAAAAACATTGAAAAACGATGTTTTTAACTATTCAAACTGACAAATTCATGTTTCTTCCGTGCGAAACGGCGATTTATGAGAAATTACTATAAAATTGCTGTTTTAAACTTGCAAAAACATAGAAAAACGCTGTTTTGAACTATTCAAACTGACAAATTCATGTTTCTTTCGTGTGAAACGGCGATTTATGAGAAATGACGATAAAATTGCTGTTTTAAACTTGCAAAAACATAGAAAAACGCTGTTTTGAAGTAATCAAACTGACAAATTCATGTTTCTTCCGTGCGAAACGGCGATTTATGAGAAATTACTATAAAATTTCTGTTATAAACTTGCAAAAACATAGAAAAACGCTGTTTTGAACTATTCAAACTGACAAATTCATGTTTCTTTCGTGTGAAACGGCGATTTATGAGAAATGACGATAAAATTGCTGTTTTAAACTTGCAAAAACATAGAAAAACGCTGTTTTGAACTACTCAAACTGACAAATTCATGTTTCTTCCGTGCGAAACGGCGATTTATGAGAAATTACTATAAAATTTCTGTTATAAACTTGCAAAAACATAGAAAAACGCTGTTTTGAACTATTCAAACTGACAAATTCATGTTTCTTTCGTGTGAAACGGCGATTTATGAGAAATGACGATAAAATTGCTGTTTTAAACTTGCAAAAACATAGAAAAACGCTGTTTTGAACTACTCAAACTGACAAATTCATGTTTCTTCCGTGCGAAACGGCGATTTATGAGAAATTACTATAAAATTGCTGTTATAAACTTGCAAAAACATAGAAAAACGCTGTTTTGAACTATTCAAACTGACAAATTCATGTTTCTTTTGTGTGAAACGGCGATTTATGAGAAATGACGATAAAATTGCTGTTTTAAACTTGCAAAAACATAGAAAAACGCTGTTTTGAACTATTCAAACTGACAAATTCATGTTTCTTACGTGTGAAACGGCGATTTATGAGAAATGACGATAAAATTGCTGTTTTAAACTTGCAAAAACATAGAAAAACGCTGTTTTGAACTATTCAAACTGACAAATTCATGTTTCTTTCGTGCGAAACGGCAATTTATGAGAAATGATGATAAAATTGCTGTATTAAACTTGCAAAAACATAGAAAAACGCTGTTTTCAACTATTCAAACTGATAAATTCATTTTTCTTATGTTCCAAACGGTGGATTTTTGTGAAATCACGATAAAATTGCTGTTTTAAACTTGCAAAAACATTGAAAAACGCTGTTTTCAACTATTCAAACTGACAAATTCATGTTTCTTCCGTGCGAAACGGCGATTTATGATAAATGACGATAAAATTGCTGTTTTAAACTTGCAAAAACATAGAAAAACGCTGTTTTGAACTATTCAAACTGACAAATTCATGTTTCTTTCGTGTGAAACGGCGATTTATGAGAAATGACGATTAAATTGCTGTTATAAACTTGCAAAAACATAGAAAAACGCTGTTTTGAACTATTCAAACTGACAAATTCATGTTTCTTTCGTGTGAAACGGCGATTTATGAGAAATGACGATAAAATTGCTGTTTTAAACTTGCAAAAACATAGAAAAACGCTGTTTTGAACTATTCAAACTGACAAATTCTGTTTCTTACGTGTGAAACGGCGATTTATGAGAAATGACGATAAAATTGCTGTTTTAAACTTGCAAAAACATAGAAAAACGCTGTTTTGAACTATTCAAACTGACAAATTCATGTTTCTTTCGTGCGAAACGGCGATTTATGAGAAATGACGATAAAATTGCTGTATTAAACTTGCAAAAACATAGAAAAACGCTGTTTTCAACTATTCAAACTGATAAATTCATTTTTCTTATGTTCCAAACGGTGGATTTTTGTGAAATCACGATAAAATTGCTGTTTTAAACTTGCAAAAACATTGAAAAACGCTGTTTTCAACTATTCAAACTGACAAATTCATGTTTCTTCCGTGCGAAACGGCGATTTATGATAAATGACGATAAAATTGCTGTTTTAAACTTGCAAAAACATAGAAAAACGCTGTTTTGAACTATTCAAACTGACAAATTCATGTTTCTTTTGGGTGAAACGGCGATTTATGAGAAATGACGATAAAATTGCTGTTTTAAACTTGCAAAAACATAGAAAAACGCTGTTTTGAACTATTCAAACTGACAAATTCATGTTTCTTTCGTGCGAAATGGCGATTTATGAGAAATGACGATAAAATTGCTGTTTTAAACTTGCAAAAACATAGAAAAACGCTGTTTTCATCTATTCAAACTGATAAATTCATGTTTCTTACGTTCGAAACGGTGGATTTTTGTGAAATCACGATAAAATTGCTGTTTTAAACTTGCAAAAACATAGAAAAACGCTGTTTTGAACTATTCAAACTGATAAATTCATGTTTCTTACGTTGGAAACGGTGGATTTTTGTGAAATCACGATAAAATTGCTGTTTTAAACTTGCAAAAACATTGAAAAGCGCTGTTTTCAACTATTCAAACTGACAAATTCATGTTTCTTCCGTGCGAAACGGCGATTTATGAGAAATTACGATAAAATTGCTGTTTTAAACTTGCAAAAACATGGAAAAATGCTGTTTTGAACTATTCAAACTGGCAAATTCATGTTTCTTTCGTGTGAAACGGCGATTTATGAGAAATGACGATAAAATTGCTGTTTTAAACTTGCAAAAACATAGAAAAACGCTGTTTTGAACTATTTAAACGGACAAATTCATGTTTCTTTCGTGCGAAACGGTTATTTATGAGAAATGACGATAAAATTGCTGTTTTAAACTTGCAAAAACATAGAAAAACGCTGTTTTGAACTATTCAAACTGACAAATTCATGTTTCTTTCGTGTGAAACGGCGATTTATGAGAAATGACGATAAAATTGCTGTTTTAAACTTGCAAAAACATAGAAAAACGCTGTTTTGAACTATTCAAACTGACAAATTCATGTTTCTTACGTGTGAAACGGCGATTTATGAGAAATGACGATAAAATTGCTGTTTTAAACTTGCAAAAACATAGAAAAACGCTGTTTTGAACTATTCAAACTGACAAATTCATGTTTCTTTCGTGCGAAACGGCGATTTATGAGAAATGACGATAAAATTGCTGTATTAAACTTGCAAAAACATAGAAAAACGCTGTTTTCAACTATTCAAACTGATAAATTCATTTTTCTTATGTTCCAAACGGTGGATTTTTGTGAAATCACGATAAAATTGCTGTTTTAAACTTGCAAAAACATTGAAAAACGCTGTTTTCAACTATTCAAACTGACAAATTCATGTTTCTTCCGTGCGAAACGGCGATTTATGATAAATGACGATAAAATTGCTGTTTTAAACTTGCAAAAACATAGAAAAACGCTGTTTTGAACTATTCAAACTGACAAATTCATGTTTCTTTTGGGTGAAACGGCGATTTATGAGAAATGACGATAAAATTGCTGTTTTAAACTTGCAAAAACATAGAAAAACGCTGTTTTGAACTATTCAAACTGACAAATTCATGTTTCTTTCGTGCGAAATGGCGATTTATGAGAAATGACGATAAAATTGCTGTTTTAAACTTGCAAAAACATAGAAAAACGCTGTTTTCATCTATTCAAACTGATAAATTCATGTTTCTTACGTTCGAAACGGTGGATTTTTGTGAAATCACGATAAAATTGCTGTTTTAAACTTGCAAAAACATAGAAAAACGCTGTTTTGAACTATTCAAACTGATAAATTCATGTTTCTTACGTTGGAAACGGTGGATTTTTGTGAAATCACGATAAAATTGCTGTTTTAAACTTGCAAAAACATTGAAAAGCGCTGTTTTCAACTATTCAAACTGACAAATTCATGTTTCTTCCGTGCGAAACGGCGATTTATGAGAAATTACGATAAAATTGCTGTTTTAAACTTGCAAAAACATGGAAAAATGCTGTTTTGAACTATTCAAACTGGCAAATTCATGTTTCTTTCGTGTGAAACGGCGATTTATGAGAAATGACGATAAAATTGCTGTTTTAAACTTGCAAAAACATAGAAAAACGCTGTTTTGAACTATTTAAACGGACAAATTCATGTTTCTTTCGTGCGAAACGGTTATTTATGAGAAATGACGATAAAATTGCTGTTTTAAACTTGCAAAAACATAGAAAAACGCTGTTTTGAACTATTCAAACTGACAAATTCATGTTTCTTTCGTGTGAAACGGCGATTTATGAGAAATGACGATAAAATTGCTGTTTTAAACTTGCAAAAACATAGAAAAACGCTGTTTTGAACTATTCAAACTGACAAATTCATGTTTCTTACGTGTGAAACGGCGATTTATGAGAAATGACGATAAAATTGCTGTTTTAAACTTGCAAAAACATAGAAAAACGCTGTTTTGAACTATTCAAACTGACAAATTCATGTTTCTTTCGTGCGAAACGGCGATTTATGAGAAATGACGATAAAATTGCTGTATTAAACTTGCAAAAACATAGAAAAACGCTGTTTTCAACTATTCAAACTGATAAATTCATTTTTCTTATGTTCCAAACGGTGGATTTTTGTGAAATCACGATAAAATTGCTGTTTTAAACTTGCAAAAACATTGAAAAACGCTGTTTTCAACTATTCAAACTGACAAATTCATGTTTCTTCCGTGCGAAACGGCGATTTATGATAAATGACGATAAAATTGCTGTTTTAAACTTGCAAAAACATAGAAAAACGCTGTTTTGAACTATTCAAACTGACAAATTCATGTTTCTTTTGGGTGAAACGGCGATTTATGAGAAATGACGATAAAATTGCTGTTTTAAACTTGCAAAAACATAGAAAAACGCTGTTTTGAACTATTCAAACTGACAAATTCATGTTTCTTTCGTGCGAAATGGCGATTTATGAGAAATGACGATAAAATTGCTGTTTTAAACTTGCAAAAACATAGAAAAACGCTGTTTTCATCTATTCAAACTGATAAATTCATGTTTCTTACGTTCGAAACGGTGGATTTTTGTGAAATCACGATAAAATTGCTGTTTTAAACTTGCAAAAACATAGAAAAACGCTGTTTTGAACTATTCAAACTGATAAATTCATGTTTCTTACGTTGGAAACGGTGGATTTTTGTGAAATCACGATAAAATTGCTGTTTTAAACTTGCAAAAACATTGAAAAGCGCTGTTTTCAACTATTCAAACTGACAAATTCATGTTTCTTCCGTGCGAAACGGCGATTTATGAGAAATTACGATAAAATTGCTGTTTTAAACTTGCAAAAACATGGAAAAATGCTGTTTTGAACTATTCAAACTGGCAAATTCATGTTTCTTTCGTGTGAAACGGCGATTTATGAGAAATGACGATAAAATTGCTGTTTTAAACTTGCAAAAACATTGAAAAACGATGTTTTTAACTATTCAAACTGACAAATTCATGTTTCTTCCGTGCGAAACGGCGATTTATGAGAAATTACTATAAAATTGCTGTTTTAAACTTGCAAAAACATAGAAAAACGCTGTTTTGAACTATTCAAACTGACAAATTCATGTTTCTTTCGTGTGAAACGGCGATTTATGAGAAATGACGATAAAATTGCTGTTTTAAACTTGCAAAAACATAGAAAAACGCTGTTTTGAAGTAATCAAACTGACAAATTCATGTTTCTTCCGTGCGAAACGGCGATTTATGAGAAATTACTATAAAATTTCTGTTATAAACTTGCAAAAACATAGAAAAACGCTGTTTTGAACTATTCAAACTGACAAATTCATGTTTCTTTCGTGTGAAACGGCGATTTATGAGAAATGACGATAAAATTGCTGTTTTAAACTTGCAAAAACATAGAAAAACGCTGTTTTGAACTACTCAAACTGACAAATTCATGTTTCTTCCGTGCGAAACGGCGATTTATGAGAAATTACTATAAAATTGCTGTTATAAACTTGCAAAAACATAGAAAAACGCTGTTTTGAACTATTCAAACTGACAAATTCATGTTTCTTTTGTGTGAAACGGCGATTTATGAGAAATGACGATAAAATTGCTGTTTTAAACTTGCAAAAACATAGAAAAACGCTGTTTTGAACTATTCAAACTGACAAATTCATGTTTCTTACGTGTGAAACGGCGATTTATGAGAAATGACGATAAAATTGCTGTTTTAAACTTGCAAAAACATAGAAAAACGCTGTTTTGAACTATTCAAACTGACAAATTCATGTTTCTTTCGTGCGAAACGGCAATTTATGAGAAATGATGATAAAATTGCTGTATTAAACTTGCAAAAACATAGAAAAACGCTGTTTTCAACTATTCAAACTGATAAATTCATTTTTCTTATGTTCCAAACGGTGGATTTTTGTGAAATCACGATAAAATTGCTGTTTAAAACTTGCAAAAACATTGAAAAACGCTGTTTTCAACTATTCAAACTGACAAATTCATGTTTCTTCCGTGCGAAACGGCGATTTATGATAAATGACGATAAAATTGCTGTTTTAAACTTGCAAAAACATAGAAAAACGCTGTTTTGAACTATTCAAACTGACAAATTCATGTTTCTTTCGTGTGAAACGGCGATTTATGAGAAATGACGATTAAATTGCTGTTATAAACTTGCAAAAACATAGAAAAACGCTGTTTTGAACTATTCAAACTGACAAATTCATGTTTCTTTCGTGTGAAACGGCGATTTATGAGAAATGACGATAAAATTGCTGTTTTAAACTTGCAAAAACATAGAAAAACGCTGTTTTGAACTATTCAAACTGACAAATTCATGTTTCTTACGTGTGAAACGGCGATTTATGAGAAATGACGAAAAAATTGCTGTTTAAAACTTGCAAAAACATAGAAAAACGCTGTTTTGAACTATTCAAACTGACAAATTCATGTTTCTTTCGTCCGAAACGGCGATTTATGAAAAATGACGATAAAATTGCTGTATTAAACTTGCAAAAACATAGAAAAACGCTGTTTTCAACTATTCAAACTGATAAATTCATTTTTCTTATGTTCCAAACGGTGGATTTTTGTGAAATCACGATAAAATTGCTGTTTTAAACTTGCAAAAACATTGAAAAACGCTGTTTTCAACTATTCAAACTGACAAATTCATGTTTCTTCCGTGCGAAACGGCGATTTATGATAAATGACGATAAAATTGCTGTTTTAAACTTGCAAAAACATAGAAAAACGCTGTTTTGAACTATTCAAACTGACAAATTCATGTTTCTTTTGGGTGAAACGGCGATTTATGAGAAATGACGATAAAATTGCTGTTTTAAACTTGCAAAAACATAGAAAAACGCTGTTTTGAACTATTCAAACTGACAAATTCATGTTTCTTTCGTGCGAAATGGCGATTTATGAGAAATGACGATAAAATTGCTGTTTTAAACTTGCAAAAACATAGAAAAACGCTGTTTTCAACTATTCAAACTGATAAATTCATGTTTCTTACGTTCGAAACGGTGGATTTTTGTGAAATCACGATAAAATTGCTGTTTTAAACTTGCAAAAACATAGAAAAACGCTGTTTTGAACTATTCAAACTGATAAATTCATGTTTCTTACGTTGGAAACGGTGGAATTTTGTGAAATCACGAAAAAATTGCTGTTTTAAACTTGCAAAAACATTGAAAAGCGCTGTTTTCAACTATTCAAACTGACAAATTCATGTTTCTTCCGTGCAAAACGGCGATTTATGAGAAATTACGATAAAATTGCTGTTTTAAACTTGCAAAAACATGGAAAAATGCTGTTTTGAACTATTCAAACTGGCAAATTCATGTTTCTTTCGTGTGAAACGGCGATTTATCAGAAATGACAATAAAATTGCTGTTTTAAACTTGCAAAAACATAGAAAAACGCTGTTTTGAACTATTTAAACGGACAAATTCATGTTTCTTTCGTGCGAAACGGTTATTTATGAGAAATGACGATAAAATTGCTGTTTTAAACTTGCAAAAACATAGGTTAAACGCTGTTTTGCCTTTTCAAACTGACAAATTCATGTTTCTTTCGTGTGATACGGCGATTTATGAGAAATGACGATAAAATTGCTGTTTTAAACTTGCAAAAACATAGAAAAACGCTGTTTTGAACTATTCAAACTGACAAATTCATGTTTCTTTCGTGTGAAACGGCGATTTATGAGAAATGACGATAAAATTGCTGTTTTTAACTTGCAAAAACATTGAAAAACGATGTTTTTAACTATTCAAACTGACAAATTCATGTTTCTTCCGTGCGAAACGGCGATTTATGAGAAATTACTATAAAATTTCTGTTATAAACTTGCAAAAACATAGAAAAACGCTGTTTTGAACTATTCAAACTGACAAATTCATGTTTCTTTCGTGTGAAACGGCGATTTATGAGAAATGACGATAAAATTGCTGTTTTAAACTTGCAAAAACATAGAAAAACGCTGTTTTGAACTACTCAAACTGACAAATTCATGTTTCTTCCGTGCGAAACGGCGATTTATGAGAAATTACTATAAAATTGCTGTTATAAACTTGCAAAAACATAGAAAAACGCTGTTTTGAACTATTCAAACTGACAAATTCATGTTTCTTTCGTGTGAAACGGCGATTTATGAGAAATGACGATAAAATTGCTGTTTTAAACTTGCAAAAACATAGAAAAACGCTGTTTTGAACTATTCAAACTGACAAATTCATGTTTCTTACGTGTGAAACGGCGATTTATGAGAAATGACGATAAAATTGCTGTTTTAAACTTGCAAAAACATAGAAAAACGCTGTTTTGAACTATTCAAACTGACAAATTCATGTTTCTTTCGTGCGAAACGGCAATATATGAGAAATGATGATAAAATTGCTGTATTAAACTTGCAAAAACATAGAAAAACGCTGTTTTCAACTATTCAAACTGATAAATTCATTTTTCCCATGTTCCAAACGGTGGATTTTTGTGAAATCACGATAAAATTGCTGTTTTAAACTTGCAAAAACATTGAAAAACGCTGTTTTCAACTATTCAAACTGACAAATTCATGTTTCTTCCGTGCGAAACGGCGATTTATGAGAAATGACGATAAAATTGCTGTTTTAAACTTGCAAAAACATAGAAAAACGCTGTTTTGAACTATTCAAACTGACAAATTCATGTTTCTTACGTGTGAAACGGCGATTTATGAGAAATGACGAAAAAATTGCTGTTTAAAACTTGCAAAAACATAGAAAAACGCTGTTTTGAACTATTCAAACTGACAAATTCATGTTTCTTTCGTGCGAAATGGCGATTTATGAGAAATGACGATAAAATTGCTGTTTTAAACTTGCAAAAACATAGAAAAACGCTGTTTTCAAATATTCAAACTGATAAATTCATGTTTCTTACGTTCGAAACGGTGGATTTTTGTGAAATCACGATAAAATTGCTGTTTTAAACTTGCAAATCCATAGAAAAACGCTGTTTTGAACTATTCAAACTGGCAAATTCATGTTTCTTTCGTGTGAAACGGCGATTTATGAGTAATGACGATAAAATTGCTGTTTTAAACTTGCTAAAACATGGAAAAATGCTGTTTTGAACTATTCAAACTGGCAAATTCATGTTTCTTTCGTGTGAAACGGCGATTTATGAGAAATGACGATAAAATTGCTGTTTTAAACTTGCAAAAACATAGAAAAACGCTGTTTTGAACTATTCAAACTGACAAATTCATGTTTCTTTCGTGCGAAACGGCAATATATGAGAAATGATGATAAAATTGCTGTATTAAACTTGCAAAAACATAGAAAAACGCTGTTTTCAACTATTCAAACTGATAAATTCATTTTTCCCATGTTCCAAACGGTGGATTTTTGTGAAATCACGATAAAATTGCTGTTTTAAACTTGCAAAAACATTGAAAAACGCTGTTTTCAACTATTCAAACTGACAAATTCATGTTTCTTCCGTGCGAAACGGCGATTTATGAGAAATGACGATAAAATTGCTGTTTTAAACTTGCAAAAACATAGAAAAACGCTGTTTTGAACTATTCAAACTGACAAATTCATGTTTCTTACGTGTGAAACGGCGATTTATGAGAAATGACGAAAAAATTGCTGTTTAAAACTTGCAAAAACATAGAAAAACGCTGTTTTGAACTATTCAAACTGACAAATTCATGTTTCTTTCGTGCGAAATGGCGATTTATGAGAAATGACGATAAAATTGCTGTTTTAAACTTGCAAAAACATAGAAAAACGCTGTTTTCAAATATTCAAACTGATAAATTCATGTTTCTTACGTTCGAAACGGTGGATTTTTGTGAAATCACGATAAAATTGCTGTTTTAAACTTGCAAATCCATAGAAAAACGCTGTTTTGAACTATTCAAACTGGCAAATTCATGTTTCTTTCGTGTGAAACGGCGATTTATGAGTAATGACGATAAAATTGCTGTTTTAAACTTGCAAAAACATGGAAAAATGCTGTTTTGAACTATTCAAACTGGCAAATTCATGTTTCTTACGTGTGAAACGGCGATTTATGAGAAATGACGATAAAATTGCTGTTTTAAACTAGCAAAAACATAGAAAATTGCTGTTTTGAACTATTCAAACTGACAAATTCATGTTTCTTTCGTGCGAAACGGCGATTTATGAGAAATGACGATAAAATTGCTGTATTAAACTTGCAAAAACATAGAAAAACGTTGTTTTCAACTATTCAAACTGATAAATTCATTTTTCTTATGTTCCAAACGGTGGATTTTTGTGAAATCACGATAAAATTGCTGTTTTAAACTTGCAAAAACATTGAAAAACGCTGTTTTCAACTATTCAAACTGTCAAATTCATGTTTCTTCCGTGCGAAACGGCGATTTATGATAAATGACGATAAAATTGCTGTATTAAACTTGCAAAAACATAGAAAAACGCTGTTTTCAAATATTCAAACTGATAAATTCATGTTTCTTACGTTCGAAACGGTGGATTTTTGTGAAATCACGATAAAATTGCTGTTTTAAACTTGCAAATCCATAGAAAAACGCTGTTTTGAACTATTCAAACTGGCAAATTCATGTTTCTTACGTGTGAAACGGCGATTTATGAGAAATGACGATAAAATTGCTGTTTTAAACTAGCAAAAACATAGAAAAACGCTGTTTTCAACTATTCAAACTGATAAATTCATTTTTCTTATGTTCCAAACGGTGGATTTTTGTGAAATCACGATAAAATTGCTGTTTTAAACTTGCAAAAACATTGAAAAACGCTGTTTTCAACTATTCAAACTGACAAATTCATGTTTCTTTTGGGTGAAACGGCGATTTATGAGAAATGACGATAAAATTGCTGTTTTAAACTTGCAAAAACATAGAAAAACGCTGTTTTGAACTATTCAAACTGACAAATTCATGTTTCTTTCGTGCGAAATGGCGATTTATGAGAAATGACGATAAAATTGCTGTTTTAAACTTGCAAAAACATAGAAAAACGCTGTTTTCAACTATTCAAACTGATAAATTCATGTTTCTTACGTTCGAAACGGCGATTTATGAGAAATGACGATAAAATTGCTGTATTAAACTTGCAAAAACATAGAAAAACGCTGTTTTCAACTATTCAAACTGATAAATTCATTTTTCTTATGTTCCAAACGGTGGATTTTTGTGAAATCACGATAAAATTGCTGTTTTAAACTTGCAAAAACATTGAAAAACGCTGTTTTCAACTATTCAAACTGACAAATTCATGTTTCTTCCGTGCGAAACGGCGATTTATGAGAAATGACGATAAAATTGCTGTTTTAAACATGCAAAAACATGGAAAAATGCTGTTTTGAACAATTCAAACTGACAAATTCATGTTTCTTACGTGTGAAACGGCGATTTATGAGAAATTACTATAAAATTGCTGTTATAAACTTGCAAAAACATAGAAAAACGCTGTTTTGAACTATTCAAACTGACAAATTCATGTTTCTTTCGTGTGAAACGGCGATTTATGAGAAATGACGATAAAATTGATGTTTTAAACTTGCAAAAACATAGAAAAACGCTGTTTTGAACTATTCAAACTGACAAATTCATGTTTCTTTTGGGTGAAACGGCGATTTATGAGAAATGACGATAAAATTGCTGTTTTAAACTTGCAAAAACATAGAAAAACGCTGTTTTGAACTATTCAAACTGACAAATTCATGTTTCTTTCGTGCGAAATGGCGATTTATGAGAAATGACGATAAAATTGCTGTTTTAAACTTGCAAAAACATAGAAAAACGCTGTTTTCAACTATTCAAACTGATAAATTCATGTTTCTTACGTTCGAAACGGTGGATTTTTGTGAAATCACGATAAAATTGCTGTTTTAAACTTGCAAAAACATAGAAAAACGCTGTTTTGAACTATTCAAACTGATAAATTCATGTTTCTTACGTTGGAAACGGTGGATTTTTGTGAAATCACGATAAAATTGCTGTTTTAAACTTGCAAAAACATTGAAAAGCGCTGTTTTCAACTATTCAAACTGACAAATTCATGTTTCTTTCGTGTGAAACGGCGATTTATGAGAAATGACGATAAAATTGCTGTTTTAAACTTGCAAAAACATAGAAAAACGCTGTTTTGAACTATTTAAACGGTCAAATTCATGTTTCTTTCGTGCGAAACGGTTATTTATGAGAAATGACGATAAAATTGCTGTTTTAAACTTGCAAAAACATAGGTTAAACGCTGTTTTGCCTATTTAAACTGACAAATTCATGTTTCTTTTGTGTGAAACGGCGATTTATGAGAAATGACGATAAAATTGCTGTTTTAAACTTGCAAAAACATAGAAAAACGCTGTTTTGAACTATTCAAACTGACAAATTCATGTTTCTTTCGTGTGAAACGGCGATTTATGAGAAATGACGATAAAATTGCTGTTTTAAACTTGCAAAAACATTGAAAAACGATGTTTTTAACTATTCAAACTGACAAATTCATGTTTCTTCCGTGCGAAACGGCGATTTATGAGAAATTACTATAAAATTGCTGTTTTAAACTTGCAAAAACATAGAAAAACGCTGTTTTGAACTATTCAAACTGACAAATTCATGTTTCTTTCGTGTGAAACGGCGATTTATGAGAAATGACGATAAAATTGCTGTTTTAAACTTGCAAAAACATTGAAAAACGATGTTTTTAACTATTCAAACTGACAAATTCATGTTTCTTCCGTGCGAAACGGCGATTTATGAGAAATTACTATAAAATTGCTGTTTTAAACTTGCAAAAACATTGAAAAACGATGTTTTTAACTATTCAAACTGACAAATTCATGTTTCTTCCGTGCGAAACGGCGATTTATGAGAAATTACTATAAAATTGCTGTTTTAAACTTGCAAAAACATAGAAAAACGCTGTTTTGAACTATTCAAACTGACAAATTCATGTTTCTTTCGTGTGAAACGGCGATTTATGAGAAATGACGATAAAATTGCTGTTTTAAACTTGCAAAAACATAGAAAAACGCTGTTTTGAACTAATCAAACTGACAAATTCATGTTTCTTCCGTGCGAAACGGCGATTTATGAGAAATTACTATAAAATTTCTGTTATAAACTTGCAAAAACATAGAAAAACGCTGTTTTGAACTATTCAAACTGACAAATTCATGTTTCTTTCGTGTGAAACGGCGATTTATGAGAAATGACGATAAAATTGCTGTTTTAAACTTGCAAAAACATAGAAAAACGCTGTTTTGAACTACTCAAACTGACAAATTCTTGTTTCTTCCGTGCGAAACGGCGATTTATGAGAAATGACGATAAAATTGCTGTATTAAACTTGCAAAAACATAGAAAAACGTTGTTTTCAACTATTCAAACTGATAAATTCGTTTTTCTTATGTTCCAAACGGTGGATTTTTGTGAAATCACGATAAAATTGCTGTTTTAAACTTGCAAAAACATTGAAAAACGCTGTTTTCAACTATTCAAACTGACAAATTCATGTTTCTTCCGTGCGAAACGGCGATTTATGATAAATGACGATAAAATTGCTGTTTTAAACTTGCAAAAACATAGAAAAACGCTGTTTTGAACTATTCAAACTGACAAATTCATGTTTCTTTTGGGTGAAACGGCGATTTATGAGAAATGACGATAAAATTGCTGTTTTAAACTTGCAAAAACATAGAAAAACGCTGTTTTGAACTATTCAAACTGACAAATTCATGTTTCTTTCGTGCGAAATGGCGATTTATGAGAAATGACGATAAAATTGCTGTTTTAAACTTGCAAAAACATAGAAAAACGCTGTTTTCAACTATTCAAACTGATAAATTCATGTTTCTTACGTTCGAAACGGTGGATTTTTGTGAAATCACGATAAAATTGCTGTTTTAAACTTGCAAAAACATAGAAAAACGCTGTTTTGAACTATTCAAACTGATAAATTCATGTTTCTTACGTTGGAAACGGTGGATTTTTGTGAAATCACGATAAAATTGCTGTTTTAAACTTGCAAAAACATTGAAAAGCGCTGTTTTCAACTATTCAAACTGACAAATTCATGTTTCTTCCGTGCGAAACGGCGATTTATGAGAAATTACGATAAAATTGCTGTTTTAAACTTGCAAAAACATGGAAAAATGCTGTTTTGAACTATTCAAACTGGCAAATTCATGTTTCTTTCGTGTGAAACGGCGATTTATGAGAAATGACGATAAAATTGCTGTTTTAAACTTGCAAAAACATAGAAAAACGCTGTTTTGAACTATTTAAACGGACAAATTCATGTTTCTTTCGTGCGAAACGGTTATTTATGAGAAATGACGATAAAATTGCTGTTTTAAACTTGCAAAAGCATAGGTTAAACGCTGTTTTGCCTATTCAAACTGACAAATTCATGTTTCTTTCGTGTGAAACGGCGATTTATGAGAAATGACGATAAAATTGCTGTTTTAAACTTGCAAAAACATAGAAAAACGCTGTTTTGAACTATTCAAACTGACAAATTCATGTTTCTTTCGTGTGAAACGGCGATTTATGAGAAATGACGATAAAATTGCTGTTTTAAACTTGCAAAAACATAGAAAAACGCTGTTTTCAACTATTCAAACTGATAAATTTATGTTTCTTACGTTCGAAACGGTGGATTTTTGTGAAATCACGATAAAATTGCTGTTTTAAACTTGCAAAAACATAGAAAAACGCTGTTTTGAACTATTCAAACTGGCAAATTCATGTTTCTTTCGTGTGAAACGGCGATTTATGAGAAATGACGATGAAATTGCTGTTTTAAACTTGCAAAAACATGGAAAAATGCTGTTTTGAACTATTCAAACTGGCAAATTCATGTTTCTTTCGTGTGAAACGGCGATTTATGAGAAATGACGATAAAATTGCTGTTTTAAACTTGCAAAAACATAGAAAAACGCTGTTTTGAACTATTCAAACGGACAAATTCATGTTTCTTTCGTGTGAAACGGCGATTTATGAGAAATGACGATAAAATTGCTGTTTTAAACTTGCAAAAACATAGAAAAACGCTGTTTTGAACTATTCAAACTGACAAATTCATGTTTCTTTCGTGCGAAACGGCGATTTATGAGAAATGACGATAAAATTGCTGTTTTAAACTTGCAAAAACATAGGTTAAACGCTGTTTTGCTTATTCAAACTGACAAATTCATGTTTCTTTCGTGTGAAACGGCGATTTATGAGAAATGACGATAAAATTGCTGTTTTAAACTTGCAAAAACATAGAAAAACGCTGTTTTCAACTATTCAAACTGATAAATTAATGTTTCTTACGTTCGAAACGGTGGATTTTTGAGAAATCACGATAAAATTGCTGTTTTAAACTTGCAAAAACATAGAAAAACGCTGTTTTGAACTATTCAAACTGATAAATTCATGTTTCTTACGTTGGAAACGGTGGATTTTTGTGAAATCACGATAAAATTGCTGTTTTAAACTTGCAAAAACATTGAAAAGCGCTGTTTTCAACTATTCAAACTAACAAATTCATGTTTCTTCCGTGCGAAACGGCGATTTATGAGAAATTACGATAAAATTGCTGTTTTAAACTTGCAAAAACATGGAAAAATGCTGTTTTGAACTATTCAAACTGGCAAATTCATGTTTCTTTCGTGTGAAACGGCGATTTATGAGAAATGACGATAAAATTGTTGTTTTAAACTTGCAAAAACATAGAAAAACGCTGTTTTGAACTATTTAAACGGACAAATTCATGTTTCTTTCGTGCGAAACGGTTATTTATGAGAAATGACGATAAAATTGCTGTTTTAAACTTGCAAAAACATAGGTTAAACGCTGTTTTGCCTATTCAAACTGACAAATTCATGTTTCTTTCGTGTGAAACGGCGATTTATGAGAAATGACGATAAAATTGCTGTTTTAAACTTGCAAAAACATAGAAAAACGCTGTTTTGAACTATTCAAACTGACAAATTCATGTTTCTTTCGTGTGAAACGGCGATTTATGAGAAATGACGATAAAATTGCTGTTTTAAACTTGCAAAAACATTGAAAAACGATGTTTTTAACTATTCAAACTGACAAATTCATGTTTCTTCCGTGCGAAACGGCGATTTATGAGAAATTACTATAAAATTGCTGTTTTAAATTTGCAAAAACATAGAAAAACGCTGTTTTGAACTATTCAAACTGACAAATTCATGTTTCTTTCGTGTGAAACGGCGATTTTTGAGAAATGACGATAAAATTGCTGTTTTAAACTTGCAAAAACATAGAAAAACGCTGTTTTGAACTAATCAAACTGACAAATTCATGTTTCTTCCGTGCGAAACGGCGATTTATGAGAAATTACTATAAAATTTCTGTTATAAACTTGCAAAAACATAGAAAAACGCTGTTTTGAACTATTCAAACTGACAAATTCATGTTTCTTTCGTGTGAAACGGCGATTTATGAGAAATGACGATAAAATTGCTGTTTTAAACTTGCAAAAACATAGAAAAACGCTGTTTTCAAATATTCAAACTGATAAATTCATGTTTCTTACGTTCGAAACGGTGGATTTTTGTGAAATCACGATAAAATTGCTGTTTTAAACTTGCAAAAACATAGAAAAACGCTGTTTTGAACTATTCAAACTGGCAAATTCATGTTTCTTTCGTGTGAAACGGCGATTTATGAGAAATGACGATAAAATTGCTGTTTTAAACTTGCAAAAACATGGAAAAATGCTGTTTTGAACTATTCAAACTGGCAAATTCATGTTTCTTTCGTGTGAAACGGCGATTTATGAGAAATGACGATAAAATTGCTGTTTTAAACTTGCAAAAACATAGAAAAACGCTGTTTTGAACTATTCAAACGGACAAATTCATGTTTCTTTCGTGTGAAACGGCGATTTATGAGAAATGACGATAAAATTGCTGTTTTAAACTTGCAAAAACATAGAAAAACGCTGTTTTGAACTATTCAAACTGACAAATTCATGTTTCTTTCGTGCGAAACGGCGATTTATGAGAAATGACGATAAAATTGCTGTTTTAAACTTGCAAAAACATAGGTTAAACGCTGTTTTGCCTATTCAAACTGACAAATTCATGTTTCTTTCGTGTGAAACGGCGATTTATGAGAAATGACGATAAAATTGCTGTTTTAAACTTGCAAAAACATAGAAAAACGCTGTTTTAAACTATTCAAACTGACAAATTCATGTTTCTTTCGTGTGAAACGGCGATTTATGAGAAATGACGATAAAATTGCTGTTTTAAACTTGCAAAAACATTGAAAAACGCTGTTTTCAACTATTCAAACTGACAAATTCATGTTTCTTCCGTGCGAAACGGCGATTTATGATAAATGACGATAAAATTGCTGTTTTAAACTTGCAAAAACATAGAAAAACGCTGTTTTGAACTATTCAAACTGACAAATTCATGTTTCTTTCGTGTAAAACGGCGATTTATGAGAAATGACGATAAAATTGATGTTTTAAACTTGCAAAAACATAGAAAAACGCTGTTTTGAACTATTCAAACTGACAAATTAATGTTTCTTCCGTGCGAAACGGCGATTTATGAGAAATTACTATAAAATTTCTGTTATAAACTTGCAAAAACATAGAAAAACGCTGTTTTCAACTATTCAAACTGATAAATTCATTTTTCTTATGTTCCAAACGGTGGATTTTTGTGAAATCACGATAAAATTGCTGTTTTAAACTTGCAAAAACATTGAAAAACGCTGTTTTCAACTATTCAAACTGACAAATTCATGTTTCTTCCGTGCGAAACGGCGATTTATGATAAATGACGATAAAATTGCTGTTTTAAACTTGCAAAAACATAGAAAAACGCTGTTTTGAACTATTCAAACTGACAAATTCATGTTTCTTTCGTGTGAAATGGCGATTTATGAGAAATGACGATAAAATTGCTGTTTTAAACTTGCAAAAACATAGAAAAACGCTGTTTTGAACTATTCAAACTGACAAATTCATGTTATTTCGTGCGAAATGGCGATTTATGAGAAATGACGATAAAATTGCTGTTTTAAACTTGCAAAAACATAGAAAAACACTGTTTTCAAATATTCAAACTGATAAATTCATGTTTCTTACGTTCGAAACGGTGGATTTTTGTGAAATCACGATAAAATTGCTGTTTTAAACTTGCAAAAACATAGTAAAACGCTGTTTTGAACTATTCAAACTGGCAAATTCATGTTTCTTTCGTGTGAAACGGCGATTTATGAGAAATGACGATAAAATTGCTGTTTTAAACTTGCAAAAACATGGAAAATTGCTGTTTTGAACTATTCAAACTGGCAAATTCATGTTTCTTTCGTGTGAAACGGCGATTTATGAGAAATGACGATAAAATTGCTGTTTTAAACTTGCAAAAACATAGAAAAACGCTGTTTTGAACTATTCAAACGGACAAATTCATGTTTCTTTCGAGTGAAACGGCGATTTATGAGAAATGACGATAAAATTGCTGTTTTAAACTTGCAAAAACATAGAAAAACGCTGTTTTGAACTATTCAAACTGACAAATTCATGTTTCTTTCGTGCGAAACGGCGATTTATGAGAAATGACGATAAAATTGCTGTTTTAAACTTGCAAAAACATAGGTTAAACGCTGTTTTGCCTATTCAAACTGACAAATTCATGTTTCTTTCGTGTGAAACGGCGATTTATGAGAAATGACGATAAAATTGCTGTTTTAAACTTGCAAAAACATAGAAAAACGCTGTTTTAAACTATTCAAACTGACAAATTCATGTTTCTTTCGTGTGAAACGGCGATTTATGAGAAATGACGATAAAATTGCTGTTTTAAACTTGCAAAAACATTGAAAAACGATGTTTTTAACTATTCAAACTGACAAATTCATGTTTCTTCCGTGCGAAACGGCGATTTATGAGAAATTACTATAAAATTGCTGTTTTAAACTTGCAAAAACATAGAAAAACGCTGTTTTGAACTATTCAAACTGACAAATTCATGTTTCTTTCGTGTAAAACGGCGATTTATGAGAAATGACGATAAAATTGATGTTTTAAACTTGCAAAAACATAGAAAAACGCTGTTTTGAACTATTCAAACTGACAAATTCATGTTTCTTCCGTGCGAAACGGCGATTTATGAGAAATTACTATAAAATTTCTGTTATAAACTTGCAAAAACATAGAAAAACGCTGTTTTGAACTATTCAAACTGACAAATTCATGTTTCTTTCGTGTGAAACGGCGATTTATGAGAAATGACGATAAAATTACTGTTTCAAACTTGCAAAAACATAGAAAAACGCTGTTTTGAACTACTCAAACTGACAAACTCATGTTTCTTCCGTGCGAAACGGCGATTTATGAGAAATTACTATAAAATTGCTGTTATAAACTTGCAAAAACATAGAAAAACGCTGTTTTGAACTATTCAAACTGACAAATTCATGTTTCTTTCGTGTGAAACGGCGATTTATGTGAAATGACGATAAAATTGCTGTTTTAAACTTGCAAAAACATAGAAAAACGCTGTTTTGAACTATTCAAACTGACAAATTCATGTTTCTTTCGTGTGAAACGGCGATTTATGAGAAATGACGATAAAATTGCTGTTATAAACTTGCAAAAACATAGAAAAACGCTGTTTTGAACTATTCAAACTGACAAATTCATGTTTCTTTCGTGTGAAACGGCGATTTATGAGAAATGACGATAAAATTGCTGTTTTAAACTTGCAAAAACATAGAAAAACGCTGTTTTGAACTATTCAAACTGACAAATTCATGTTTCTTACGTGTGAAACGGCGATTTATGAGAAATGACGATAAAATTGCTGTTTTAAACTTGCAAAAACATAGAAAAACGCTGTTTTGAACTATTCAAACTGACAAATTCATTTTTTTTCGTGCGAAACGGCGATTTATGAGAAATGACGATAAAATTGCTGTTTTAAACTTGCAAAAACATAGAAAAACGCTGTTTTCAACTATTCAAACTGATAAATTCATGTTTCTTACGTTCGAAACGGTGGATTTTTGTGAAATCACGATAAAATTGCTGTTTTAAACTTGCAAAAACATAGAAAAACGCTGTTTTGAACTATTCAAATTGATAAATTCATGTTTCTTACGTTGGAAACGGTGGATTTTTGTGAAATCACGATAAAATTGCTGTTTTAAACTTGCAAAAACATTTAAAAACGCTGTTTTCAACTATTCAAACTGACAAATTCATGTTTCTTCCGTGCAAAACGGCGATTTATGAGAAATTACGATAAAATTGCCGTTTTAAACTTGCAAAAACATGGAAAAACGCTGTTTTGAACTATTCAAACTGGCAAATTCATGTTTCTTTCGTGTGAAACGGCGATTTATGAGAAATGACGATAAAATTGCTGTTTTAAACTTGCAAAAACATAGAAAAACGCTGTTTTGAACTATTCAAACGGACAAATTCATGTTTCTTTCGTGTGAAACGGCGATTTATGAGAAATGACGATAAAATTGCTGTTTTAAATCTGTAAAAACATAGAAGAACGCTGTTTTGAACTATTCAAACTGACAAATTCATGTTTCTTTCGTGCGAAACGGCGATTTATGAGAAATGACGATAAAATTGCTGTTTTAAACTTGCAAAAACATAGAAAAACGCTGTTTTGAACTATTCAAACTGACAAATTAATGTTTCTTTCGTGTGAAACGGCGATTTATGAGAAATGACGATAAAATTGCTGTTTTAAACTTGCAAAAACATAGAAAAACGCTGTTTTGAACTATTCAAACTGACAAATTCATGTTTCTTTCGTGTGAAACGGCGATTTATGAGAAATGACGATAAAATTGCTGTTTTAAACTTGCAAAAACATTGAAAAACGATGTTTTTAACTATTCAAACTGACAAATTCATGTTTCTTCCGTGCGAAACGGCGATTTATGAGAAATTACTATAAAATTGCTGTTTTAACTTGCAAAAACATAGAAAAACGCTGTTTTGAACTATTCAAACTGACAAATTCATGTTTCTTTCGTGTGAAACGGCGATTTATGAGAAATGACGATAAAATTGCTGTTTTAAACTTGCAAAAACATAGAAAAACGCTGTTTTGAACTATTCAAACTGACAAATTCATGTTTCTTTCGTGTGAAACGGCGATTTATGAGAAATGACGATAAAATTGCTGTCTTGAGCTTGCAAAAACATAGAAAAACGCTGTTTTGAACTATTTAAACTGACAAATTCATGTTTCTTTCGTGCAAAACGCCGATTTATGAGAAATGACGATAAAATTGCTGTTTCAAACTTGCAAAAACATAGAAAAACGCTGTTTTCAACTATTCAAACTGATATATTCATGTTTTTTACGTTCCAAACTGTGGATTTTAGTGAAATCACGATAAAATTGCTGTTTTAAACTTGCAAAAACATTGAAAAACGCTGTTTTCAACTATTCAAACTGACAAAATCATGTTTCTTACGTGCGAAACGGCGATTTATGAGAAATTACGACAAAATTGCTGTTTTAAACTTGCAAAAACATAGAAAAACGCTGTTTTGAACTATTCAAACTGATAAATTCATGTTTCTTACGTTGGAAACGGTGGATTTTTGTGAAATCACGATAAAATTGCTGTTTTAAACTTGCAAAAACATTGAAAAACGCTGTTTTCAACTATTCAAACTGACAAAATCATGTTTCTTCTGTGCGAAACGGCGATTTATGAGAAATTACAATGATATTGCTGTTTTAAACTTGCAAAAACATAGAAAAACGCTGTTTTGAACTATTCAAACTGACAAATTCATGTTTCTTTCGTGTGAAACGGCGATTTATGAGAAATGACGATAAAATTGCTGTTTTAAACTTGCAAAAACATAGAAAAACGCTGTTTTGAACTACTCAAACTGACAAATTCATGTTTATTTCGTGCGAAACGGCGATTTATGATAAATGACGATAAAATTGCTGTTTTAAACTTGCAAAAACATAGAAATCGCTGTTTTGAACTATTCAAACTGACAAATTCATGTTTCTTTCGTGTGAAACGGCGATTTATGAGAAATGACGATAAAATTGCTGTTTTAAACTTGCAAAAACATAGAAAAACGCTGTTTTGAACTATTCAAACTGACAAATTCATGTTTCTTTCGTGCGAAACGGCGATTTATGATAAATGACGATAAAATTGCTGTTTTAAACTTGCAAAAACATAGAAAAACGCTGTTTTGACTATTCAAACTGACAAATTCATGTTTCTTTCGTGTGAAACGGCGATTTATGAGAAATTACGATAAAATTGCTGTTTTAAACTTGCAAAAACATAGAAAAACGCTGTTTTGAACTATTCAAACTGACAAATTCATGTTTCTTTCGTGCGAAACGCCGATTTATGAGAAATGACGATAAAATTGCTGATTCAAACTTGCAAAAACATAGAAAAACGCTGTTTTCAACTATTCAAACTGATAAATTCATGTTTCTTACGTTCCAAACGGTGGATTTTAGTGAAATCACGATAAAATTGCTGTTTTAAACTTGCAAAAACATTGAAAAACGCTGTTTTCAACTATTCAAACTGACAAAATCATGTTTCTTACGTGCGAAACGGCGATTTATGAGAAATTACGATAAAATTGCTGTTTTAAACTTGCAAAAACATAGAAAAACGCTGTTTTGAACTATTCAAACTGATAAATTCATGTTTCTTACGTTGGAAACGGTGGATTTTTGTGAAATCACGATAAAATTGCTGTTTTAAACTTGCAAAAACATTGAAAAACGCTGTTTTCAACTATTCAAACTGACAAAATCATGTTTCTTCCGTGCGAAACGGCGATTTATGAGAAATTACAATGAAATTGCTGTTTTAAACTTGCAAAAACATAGAAAAACGCTGTTTTGAACTATTCAAACTGACAAATTCATGTTTCTTTCGTGTGAAACGGCGATTTATGAGAAATGACGATAAAATTGCTGTTTTAAACTTGCAAAAACATAGAAAAACGCTGTTTTGAACTACTCAAACTGACAAATTCATGTTTCTTTCGTGCGAAACGGCGATTTATGATAAATGACGATAAAATTGCTGTTTTAAACTTGCAAAAACATAGAAATCGCTGTTTTGAACTATTCAAACTGACAAATTCATGTTTCTTTCGTGTGAAACGGCGATTTATGAGAAATGACGATAAAATTGCTGTTTTAAACTTGCAAAAACATAGAAAAACGCTGTTTTGAACTATTCAAACTGACAAATTCATGTTGCTTTCGTGCGAAACGGCGATTTATGAGAAATGACGATAAAATTGCTGTTTTAAACTTGCAAAAACATAGAAAAACGCTGTTTTCAACTATTCAAACTGATAAATTAATGTTTCTTACGTTCGAAACGGTGGATTTTTGAGAAATCACGATAAAATTGCTGTTTTAAACTTGCAAAAACATAGAAAAACGCTGTTTTGAACTATTCAAACTGATAAATTCATGTTTCTTACGTTGGAAACGGTGGATTTTTGTGAAATCACGATAAAATTGCTGTTTTAAACTTGCAAAAACATTGAAAAACGCTGTTTTCAACTATTCAAACTGAAAAATTCATGTTTCTTCCGTGCGAAACGGCGATTTATGAGAAATTACGATAAAATTGCTGTTTTAAACTTGCAAAAACATAGAAAAACGCTGTTTTGAACTATTCAAACGGACAAATTCATGTTTCTTTCGTGTGAAACGGCGATTTATGAGAAATGACGATAAAATTGCTGTTTTAAACTTGCAAAAACATAGAAAAACGCTGATTTGAACTATTCAAACTGACAAATTCATGTTTCTTTCGTGCGAAACGGCGATTTATGATAAATGACGATAAAATTGCTGTTTTAAACTTGCAAAAACATAGAAAAACGCTGTTTTGACTATTCAAACTGACAAATTCATGTTTCTTTCGTGTGAAACGGCGATTTATGAGAAATGACGATAAAATTGCTGTTTTAAACTTGCAAAAACATAGAAAAACGCTGTTTTGAACTATTCAAACTGACAAATTCATGTTTCTTTCGTGCGAAACGCCGATTTATGAGAAATGACGATAAAATTGCTGTTTCAAACTTGCAAAAACATAGAAAAACGCTGTTTTCAACTATTCAAACTGATAAATTAATGTTTCTTACGTTCCAAACGGTGGATTTTAGTGAAATCACGATAAAATTGCTGTTTTAAACTTGCAAAAACATTGAAAAACGCTGTTTTCAACTATTCAAACTGACAAAATCATGTTTCTTACGTGCGAAACGGCGATTTATGAGAAATTACGATAAAATTGCTGTTTTAAACTTGCAAAACCATAGAAAAACGCTGTTTTGAACTATTCAAACTGATAAATTCATGTTTCTTACGTTGGAAACGGTGAATTCTTGTGAAATCACGATAAAATTGCTGTTTTAAACTTGCAAAAACATTGAAAAACGCTGTTTTCAACTATTCAAACTGACAAAATCATGTTTCTTCCGTGCGAAACTGCGATTTATGAGAAATTACGATAAAATTGCTGTTTTAAACTTGCAAAAACATAGAAAAACGCTGTTTTGAACTATTCAAACTGACAAATTCATGTTTCTTTCGTGTGAAACGGCGATTAATGAGAAATGACGATAAAATTGCTGTTTTAAACTTGCAAAAACATAGAAAAACGCTGTTTTGAACTACTCAAACTGACAAATTCATGTTTCTTTCGTGCGAAACGGCGATTTATGATAAATGACGATAAAATTGCTGTTTTAAACTTGCAAAAACATAGAAAATCGCTGTTTTGAACTATTCAAACTGACAAATTCATGTTTCTTTCGTGCGAAACGGCGATTTATGAGAAATGACGATAAAATTGCTGTTTTAAACTTGCAAAAACATAGAAAAACGCTGTTTTCAAATATTCAAACTGATAAATTCATGTTTCTTACGTTCGAAACGGTGGATTTTTGTGAAATCACGATAAAATTGCTGTTTTGAACTTGCAAAAACATATAAAAACGCTGTTTTGAACTATTCAAACTGATAAATTCATGTTTCTTACGTTGGAAACGGTGGATTTTTGTGAAATCACGATAAAATTGCTGTTTTAAACTTGCAAAAACATTGAAAAACGCTGTTTTCAACTATTCAAACTGACAAATTCATGTTTCTTCCGTGCGAAACGGCGATTTATGAGAAATTACGATAAAATTGCTGTTTTAAACTTGCAAAAACATAGAAAAACGCTGTTTTGAACTATTCAAACTGACAAATTCATGTTTCTTTCGTGTGAAACGGCGATTTATGAGAAATGACGATAAAATTGCTGTTTTAAACTTGCAAAAACATAGAAAAACGCTGTTTTGAACTATTCAAACTGACAAATTCATGTTTCTTACGTGTGAAACGGCGAATTATGAGAAATGACGATAAAATTGCTGTTTTAAACTTGCAAAAACATAGAAAAACGCTGTTTTGAACTATTCAAACTGACAAATTCATGTTTCTTTCGTGCGAAACGGCAATTTATGAGAAATGACGATAAAATTGCTGTTTTAAACTTGCAAAAACATAGAAAAACGCTGTTTTCAACTATTCAAACTGATAAATTCATTTTTCTTATGTTCCAAACGTTGGATTTTTGTGAAATCACGATAAAATTGCTGTTTTAAGCTTGCAAAAACATTGAAAAACGCTGTTTTCAACTATTCAAACTGACAAATTCATGTTTCTTCCGTGCGAAACCGCGATTTATGAGAAATTACGATAAAATTGCTGTTTTAAACTTGCAAAAACATAGAAAAACGCTGTTTTGAACTATTCAAACTGACAAATTCATGTTTCTTTCGTGTGAAACGGCGATTTATGAGAAATGACGATAAAATTGCTGTTTTAAACTTGCAAAAACATAGAAAAACGCTGTTTTGAACTACTCAAACTGACAAATTCATGTTTCTTTCGTGCGAAACGGCGATTTATGATAAATGACGATAAAATTGCTGTTTTAAACTTGCAAAAACATAGAAAAACGCTGTTTTGAACTATTCAAATTGACAAATTCATGTTTTTTTCGTGTGAAACGGCGATTTATGAGAAATGACGATAAATTTGCTGTTTTAAACTTGCAAAAACATAGAAAAACGCTGTTTTGAACTATTCAAATTGACAAATTCATGTTTCTTTCGTGTGAAACGGCGATTTATGAGAAATGACGATAAAATTGCTGTTTTAAACTTGCAAAAACATAGAAAAACGCTGTTTTCAACTATTCAAACTGATAAATTCATGTTTCTTACGTTCGAAACGGTGGATTTTTGTGAAATCACGATCAAATTGCTGTTTTAAACTTGCAAAAACATAGAAAAACGCTGTTTTGAACTATTCAAACTGATAAATTCATGTTTCTTACGTTGGAAACGGTGGATTTTTGTGAAATCACGATAAAATTGCTGTTTTAAACTTGCAAAAACATTGAAAAACGCTGTTTTCAACTATTCAAACTGACAAATTCATGTTTCTTCCGTGCGAAACGGCGATTTATGAGAAATTACGATAAAATTGCTGTTTTAAACTTGCAAAAACATGGAAAAACGCTGTTTTGAACTATTCAAACTGGCAAATTCATATTTCTTTCGTGTGAAACGGCGATTTATGAGAAATGACGATAAAATTGCTGTTTTAAACTTGCAAAAACATAGAAAAACGCTGTTTTGAACTATTCAAACGGACAAATTCATGTTTCTTTCGTGTGAAACGGCGATTTATGAGAAATGACGATAAAATTGCTGTTTTAAACTTGCAAAAACATAGAAAAACGCTGTTTTGAACTATTCAAACTGACAAATTCATGTTTCTTTCGTGCGAAACGGCGATTTATGAGAAATGACGATAAAATTGGTGTTTTAAACTTGCAAAAACATAGGTTAAACGCTGTTTTGCCTATTCAAACTGACAAATTCATGTTTCTTTCGTGTGAAACGGCGATTTATGAGAAATGACGATAAAATTGCTGTTTTAAACTTGCAAAAACATTGAAAAACGCTGTTTTGAACTATTCAAACTGACAAATTCATGTTTCTTTCGTGTGAAACGGCGATTTATGAGAAATGACGATAAAATTGCTGTTTTAAACTTGCAAAAACATAGAAAAACGATGTTTTGAACTACTCAAACTGACAAATTCATGTTTCTTCCGTGCGAAACGGCGATTTATGAGAAATTACTATAAAATTGCTGTTTTAAACTTGCAAAAACATAGAAAAACGCTGTTTTGAACTATTCAAACTGACAAATTCATGTTTCTTTCGTGTGAAACGGCGATTTATGAGAAATGACGATGAAATTGCTGTTTTAAACTTGCAAAAACATAGAAAAACGCTGTTTTAAACTATTCAAACTGACAAATTCATGTTTCTTACGTTGGAAACGGCGATTTATGAGAAATGACGATAAAATTGCTGTTTTAAACTTGCAAAAACATAGAAAAACGCTGTTTTGAACTATTCAAACTGACAAATTCATGTTTCTTACGTTGGAAACGGTGGATTTTTGTGAAATCCCGCTAAAATTGCTGTTTTAAACTTGCAAAAACCTTGAAAAACGATGTTTTCAACTATTCAAACTGACAAATTCATGTTTCTTCCGTGCGAAACAACGATTTGTGAGAAATTACTATAAAATTGCTGTTTTAAACTTGCAAAACATAGAAAAACGCTGTTTTGAACTATTCAAACTGACAAATTCATGTTTCTTTCGTGTGAAACGGCGATTTATGAGAAATGACGATAAAATTGCTGTTTTAAACTTGCAATAACATAGAAAAACGCTGTTTTTAACTATTCAAACTGATAAATTCATATTTTTATGGGGTAAATAGCTCCGTGGTAACGTGTCGGACTGTGGATCGTGAGATCCTCAGTTCGAATCCCACTGCCGACAGTTACAAATTTAAATTTACCCCTGCGGTTCCCCCTCCACTAACAACTTTGGGGGCTATGACTTGACGGCTGGTAACCGCATTTCATACGCAAAAATATATCACCTACCGAGATCTGCGTAAGCAGAGTGCCACACCCTTAATGGGTAAAAGGCGTGATGATATATTTATTTATTTTATTTTATAAATTCATATTTCTTTCGTGCGAAACGGCGATTTATGAAAAATGACGATAAAATTGCTGTTTTAAACTTGCAAAAACATAGAAAAACGCTGTTTTGAACTATTCAAAATGACAAATTCATGTTTCTTTCGTGTGAAACGGCGATTTATGAGAAATGACGATAAAATTGCTGTTTTAAACTTGCAAAAACTTAGAAAAACCCTGTTTTGAACTATTCAAACTGACAAATTCATGTTTCTTTCGTGCGAAACGGCGATTTATGATAAATGACGATAAAATTGCTGTTTTAAACTTGCAAAAACATTGAAAAACGCTGTTTTGAACTATTCAAACTGACAAATTCATGTTTCTTTCGTGCGAAACGGCGATTTATGAGAAATGACGATAAAATTGCTGTTTTAAACTTGCAAAAACATAGAAAAACGCTGTTTTCAACTATTCAAACTGATAAATTCATGTTTCTTACGTTCGAAACGGTGCATTTTTGTGAAATCACGATAAAATTGCTGTTTTAAACTTGCAAAAACATTGAAAAACGATGTTTTTAACTATTCAAACTGACAAATTCATGTTTCTTCCGTGCGAAACGGCGATTTATGAGAAATGACGATAAAATTGCTGTTTTAAACTTGCAAAAACATAGAAAAACGCTGTTTTGAACTATTCAAACTAACAAATTCATGTTTCTTTTGTGTGAACTGGCGATTTATGAGAAATGACGATAAAATTGCTGTTTTAAACTTGCAAAAACATAGAAAAACGCTGTTTTGAGCTATTCAAACTGACAAATTCATGTTTCTTTCGTGCGAAACGGCGATTTATGAGAAATGACGATAAAATTGCTGTTTTAAACTTGCAAAAACATAGAAAAACGCTGTTTTCAACTATTCAAACTGATAAATTCATGTTTCTTACGTTCCAAACGGTGTATTTTTGTGAAATGACGATAAAATTGCTGTTTGAAACTTGCAAAAACATTGAAAAACGCTGTTTTCAACTATTCAAACTGACAAATTCATGTTTCTTCCGTACGAAACGGCGATTTATGAGAAATTACGATAAAATTGCTGTTTTAAACTTGCAAAAACATAGAAAAACGCTGTTTTGAACTATTCAAACTGACAAATTCATGTTTCTTTCGTGTGAAACGGCGATTTATGAGAAATGACGATAAAATTGCTGTTTTAAACTTGCAAAAACATAGAAAAACGCTGTTTTGAACTATTCAAACTGACAAATTCATGTTTCTTTCGTGTGAAACGGCGATTTATGAGAAATGACGATAAAATTGCTGTTTTAAACTTGCAAAAACATAGAAAAACGCTGTTTTGAACTATTCAAACTGACAAATTCGTGTTTCTTTCGTGTGAAACGGCGATTTATGAGAAATGACGATAAAATTGCTGTTTTAAACTTGCAAAAACATAGAAAAACGCTGTTTTGAACTATTCAAACTGACAAATTCATGTTTCTTTCGTGCGAAACGGCGATTTATGAGAAATGACGATAAAATTGCTGTTTTAAACTTGCAAAAACATAGAAAAACGCTGTTTTCAACTATTCAAACTGATAAATTCATGTTTCTTACGTTCGAAACGGTGGATTTTTGTGAAATCACGATAAAATTGCTGTTTTAAACTTGCAAAAACATAGAAAAACGCTGTTTTGAACTATTCAAACTGATAAATTCATGTTTCTTACGTTGGAAACGGTGGATTTTTGTGAAATCACGATAAAATTGCTGTTTTAAACTTGCAAAAACATTGAAAAACGCTGTTTTCAACTATTCAAACTGACAAATTCATGTTTCTTCCGTGCGAAACGGCGATTTATGAGAAATTACGATAAAATTGCTGTTTTAAACTTGCAAAAACATGGAAAAACGCTGTTTTGAACTATTCAAACTGGCAAATTCATGTTTCTTACGTGTGAAACGGCGATTTATGAGAAATGACGATAAAATTGCTGTTTTAAACTTGCAAAAACATAGAAAAACGCTGTTTTGAACTATTCAAACGGACAAATTCATGTTTCTTTCGTGTGAAACGGCGATTTATGAGAAATGACGATAAAATTGCTGTTTTAAACTTGCAAAAACATAGAAAAACGCTGTTTTGAACTATTCAAACTGACAAATTCATGTTTCTTTCGTGCGAAACGGCGATTTATGAGAAATGACGATAAAATTGCTGTTTTAAACTTGCAAAAACATAGGTTAAACGCTGTTTTGCCTATTCAAACTGACAAATTCATGTTTCTTTCGTGTGAAACGGCGATTTATATGAAATGACGATAAAATTGCTGTTTTAAACTTGCAAAAACATAGAAAAACGCTGTTTTGAACTATTCAAACTGACAAATTCATGTTTCTTTCGTGCGAAACGGCGATTTATGAGAAATGACGATAAAATTGGTGTTTTAAACTTGCAAAAACATAGGTTAAACGCTGTTTTGCCTATTCAAACTGACAAATTCATGTTTCTTTCGTGTGAAACGGCGATTTATGAGAAATGACGATAAAATTGCTGTTTTAAACTTGCAAAAACATAGGTTAAACGCTGTTTTGCCTATTCAAACTGACAAATTCATGTTTCTTTCGTGTGAAACGGCGATTTATGAGAAATGACGATAAAATTGCTGTTTTAAACTTGCAAAAACATTTAAAAACGCTGTTTTGAACTATTCAAACTGACAAATTCATGTTTCTTTCGTGTGAAACGGCGATTTATGAGAAATGACGATAAAATTGCTGTTTTAAACTTGCAAAAACATAGAAAAACGCTGTTTTGAACTACTCAAACTGACAAATTCATGTTTCTTTCGTGCGAAACGGCGATTTATGAGAAATTACTATAAAATTGCTGTTTTAAACTTGCAAAAACATAGAAAAACGCTGTTTTGAACTATTCAAACTGACAAATTCATGTTTCTTTCGTGTGAAACGGCGATTTATGAGAAATGACGATAAAATTGCTGTTTTAAACTTGCAAAAACATAGAAAAACGCTGTTTTGAACTATTCAAACTGACAAATTTATGTTTCTTTCGTGCGAAACGGCGATTTATGAAAAATGACGATAAAATTGCTGTTTTAAACTTGCAAAAACATAGAAAAACGCTGTTTTCAACTATTCAAACTGATAAATTCATGTTTCTTACGTTCGAAACGGTGGATTTTTGTGAAATCACGATAAAATTGCTGTTTTAAACTTGCAAAAACATAGAAAAACGCTGTTTTGAACTATTCAAACTGATAAATTCATGTTTTTTACGTTGGAAACGGTGGATTTTTGTGAAATCACGATAAAATTGCTGTTTTAAACTTGCAAAAACATTGAAAAACGCTGTTTTCAACTATTCAAACTGACAAATTCATGTTTCTTCCGTGCGAAACGGCGATTTATGAGAAATTACGATAAAATTGCTGTTTTAAACTTGCAAAAACATGGAAAAACGCTGTTTTGAACTATTCAAACTGGCAAATTCATGTTTCTTTCGTGTGAAACGGCGATTTATGAGAAATGACGATAAAATTGCTGTTTTAAACTTGCAAAAACATAGAAAAACGCTGTTTTGAACTATTCAAACTGACAAATTCATGTTTCTTTCGTGTGAAACGGCGATTTATGAGAAATGACGATAAAATTGCTGTTTTAAACTTGCTAAAACATAGGTTAAACGCTGTTTTGCCTATTCAAACTGACAAATTCATGTTTCTTTCGTGTGAAACGGCGATTTATATGAAATGACGATAAAATTGCTGTTTTAAACTTGCAAAAACATAGAAAAACGCTGTTTTGAACTATTCAAACTGACAAATTCATGTTTCTTTCGTGCGAAACGGCGATTTATGAGAAATGACGATAAAATTGGTGTTTTAAACTTGCAAAAACATAGGTTAAACGCTGTTTTGCCTATTCAAACTGACAAATTCATGTTTCTTTCGTGTGAAACGGCGATTTATGAGAAATGACGATAAAATTGCTGTTTTAAACTTGCAAAAACATAGGTTAAACGCTGTTTTGCCTATTCAAACTGACAAATTCATGTTTCTTTCGTGTGAAACGGCGATTTATGAGAAATGACGATAAAATTGCTGTTTTAAACTTGCAAAAACATTTAAAAACGCTGTTTTGAACTATTCAAACTGACAAATTCATGTTTCTTTCGTGTGAAACGGCGATTTATGAGAAATGACGATAAAATTGCTGTTTTAAACTTGCAAAAACATAGAAAAACGCTGTTTTGAACTACTCAAACTGACAAATTCATGTTTCTTTCGTGCGAAACGGCGATTTATGAGAAATTACTATAAAATTGCTGTTTTAAACTTGCAAAAACATAGAAAAACGCTGTTTTGAACTATTCAAACTGACAAATTCATGTTTCTTTCGTGTGAAACGGCGATTTATGAGAAATGACGATAAAATTGCTGTTTTAAACTTGCAAAAACATAGAAAAACGCTGTTTTGAACTATTCAAACTGACAAATTTATGTTTCTTTCGTGCGAAACGGCGATTTATGAAAAATGACGATAAAATTGCTGTTTTAAACTTGCAAAAACATAGAAAAACGCTGTTTTCAACTATTCAAACTGATAAATTCATGTTTCTTACGTTCGAAACGGTGGATTTTTGTGAAATCACGATAAAATTGCTGTTTTAAACTTGCAAAAACATAGAAAAACGCTGTTTTGAACTATTCAAACTGATAAATTCATGTTTTTTACGTTGGAAACGGTGGATTTTTGTGAAATCACGATAAAATTGCTGTTTTAAACTTGCAAAAACATTGAAAAACGCTGTTTTCAACTATTCAAACTGACAAATTCATGTTTCTTCCGTGCGAAACGGCGATTTATGAGAAATTACGATAAAATTGCTGTTTTAAACTTGCAAAAACATGGAAAAACGCTGTTTTGAACTATTCAAACTGGCAAATTCATGTTTCTTTCGTGTGAAACGGCGATTTATGAGAAATGACGATAAAATTGCTGTTTTAAACTTGCAAAAACATAGAAAAACGCTGTTTTGAACTATTCAAACTGACAAATTCATGTTTCTTTCGTGTGAAACGGCGATTTATGAGAAATGACGATAAAATTGCTGTTTTAAACTTGCTAAAACATAGGTTAAACGCTGTTTTGCCTATTCAAACTGACAAATTCATGTTTCTTTCGTGTGAAACGGCGATTTATATGAAATGACGATAAAATTGCTGTTTTAAACTTGCAAAAACATAGAAAAACGCTGTTTTGAACTATTCAAACTTACAAATTCATGTTTCTTACGTTGGAAACGGCGATTTATGAGAAATGACGATAAAATTGCTGTTTTAAACTTGCAAAAACATAGAAAAACGCTGTTTTGAACTATTCAAACTGACAAATTCATGTTTCTTTCGTGCGAAACGGCGATTTATGAGAAATGACGATAAAATTGGTGTTTTAAACTTGCAAAAACATAGGTTAAACGCTGTTTTGCCTATTCAAACTGACAAATTCATGTTTCTTACGTGCGAAACGGCGATTTATGAGAAATGACGATAAAATTGGTGTTTTAAACTTGCAAAAACATAGGTTAAACGCTGTTTTGCCTATTCAAACTGACAAATTCATGTTTCTTTCGTGTGAAACGGCGATTTATGAGAAATGACGATAAAATTGCTGTTTTAAACTTGCAAAAACATAGAAAAACGCTGTTTTGAACTATTCAAACTGACAAATTCATGTTTCTTTCGTGCGAAACGGCGATTTATGAGAAATGACGATAAAATTGCTGTTTTAAACTTGCAAAAACATAGAAAAACGCTGTTTTCAACTATTCAAACTGACAAATTCATGTTTCTTCCGTGCGAAACAAAGATTTATGAGAAATTACTATAAAATTGCTGTTTTAAACTTGCAAAAACATAGATAAACGCTGTTATGAACTATTCAAACTGACAAATTCATGTTTCTTTCGTGTGAAACGGCGATTTATGAGAAATGACGATAAAATTGCTGTTTTAAACTTGCAAAAACATAGAAAAACGCTGTTTTGAACTATTCAAACTGATAAATTCATGTTTCTTACGTTGGAAACGGTGGATTTTTGTGAAATCACGTTAAAATTGCTGTTTTAAACTTGCAAAAACATTGAAAAACGATGTTTTTAACTATTCAAACTGACAAATTCATGTTTCTTCCGTGCGAAACGGCGATTTATGAGAAATGACGAAAAAATTGCTGTTTTAAACTTGCAAAAACATAGAAAAACGCTGTTTTGAACTATTCAAACTGATAAATTCATGTTTCTTACGTTCCAAACGGTGGATTTTTGTGAAACCACGATAAAATTGCTGTTTTAAACTTGCAAAAACCTTGAAAATTGCTGTTTTCAACTATTCAAACTGACAAATTTATGTTTCTTCCGTACGAAACGGCGATTTATGAGAAATTACGATAAAATTGCTGTTTTAAACTTGCAAAAACATAGAAAAACGCGGTTTTGAACTATTCAAACTGACAAATTCATGTTTCTTTCGTGTGAAACGGCGATTTATGAGAAATGACGATAAAATTGCTGTTTTAAACTTGCAAAAACATAGAAAAACGCTGTTTTTAACTATTCAAACTGACAAATTCATGTTTCTTTAGTGCGAAACGGCGATTTATGATAAATGACGATAAAATTGCTGGTTTAAACTTGCAAAAACATAGAAAAACGCTGTTTTGAACTATTCAAACTGACAAATTCATGTTTCTTTCGTGTGAAACGGCGATTTATGAGAAATGACGATAAAATTGCTGATTTAAACTTGCAAAAACATAGAAAAACTCTGTTTTGAACTATTCAAACTGACAAATTCGTGTTTCTTTCGTGTGAAACGGCGATTTATGAGAAATGACGATAAAATTGCTGTTTTAATCTTGCAAAAACATAGAAAAACGCTGTTTTGAACTATTCAAACTGACAAATTCATGTTTCTTCGTGCGAAACGGCGATTTATGAGAAATGACGATAAAATTGCTGTTTTAAACTTGCAAAAACATAGAAAAACGCTGTTTTTAACTATTCAAACTGATAAATTCATGTTTCTTACGTTCGAAACGGTGGATTTTTGTGAAATCACGATAAAATTGCTGTTTTAAACTTGCACAAATATAGAAAAACGCTGTTTTCAACTATTCAAACTGATAAATTCATGTTTCTTACGTTGGAAACGGTGGTTTTTTGTGAAATCACGATAAAATTGCTGTTTTAAACTTGCAAAAACATAGAAAACGCTGTTTTGAACTATCCAAACTGACAAATTCAGTTTCGTGGTTTGGGGTTCGAGGTTTGATGTTTGGGGTTGAGGTTTGGGGTTTGAGGTTTGGGGTTCGCGGTTTGAGGTTTGGGTTTGGGGTTCGGTGTTTGAGGTTTGGGGTTCGCGGTTTGAGGTTTGGGGTTGGGGTTCGGTGTTTGAGGTTTGGGGTTCGAGGTTTGAGGTTTGGGGTTCGAGGTTTGAGGTTTGGGGTTGAGGTTTGGGGTTTGAGGTTTGGGGTTGGGGGTTCGAGTTTTGGGCTTTGGGGTTGAGGTTTGGGGTTGAGGTTTAGGGTTGAGGTTTGGGGTTGAGGTTTGGGGTTGAGGTTTGGGGTTGAGGTTTGGGGTTAAGGTTTGGTGTTGAGGTTTGGGGTTGAGGTTTGGGGTTGAGGTTTGGGGTTGAGGTTTGGGGTTGAGGTTTGGGGTTGAGGTTTGGGGTTGAGGTATTAAACTTGCAAAAACATAGAAAAACGCTGTTTTGAACTATTCAAACTGACAAATTCATGTGTCTTTCGTGTGAAACGGCGATTTATGAGAAATGACGATAAAATTGCTGTTTTAAACTTGCAAAAACATAGAAAAACGCTGTTTTCAACTGTTCAAACTGATAAATTCATGTTTCTTACGTTCCAAACGGTATATTTTAGTGAAATCACGATAAAATTGCTGTTTTAAACTTGCAAAAACATTGAAAAACGCTATTTTCAACTATTCAAACTGACAAAATCATGTTTCTTCCGTGCGAAACGGCGATTTATGAGAAATTACGATAAAATTGCTGTTTTAAACTTGCAAAAACATAGCAAAATGCAGTTTTGAACTACTCAAACTGACAAATTCATGTTTCTTCCGTGCGAAACAGCGATTTATGAGAAATTACTATAAAATTGCTGTTATAAACTTGCAAAAACATAGAAAAACGATGTTTTGAACTATTCAAACTGACAAATTCATGTTTCTTTCGTGTGAAACGGCGATTTATGAGAAATGACGATAAAATTGCTGTTTTAAACTTGCAAAAACATAGAAAAACGCTGTTTTGAACTATTCAAACTGACAAATTCATGTTTCTTACGTGTGAAACGGCGATTTATGAGAAATGACGATAAAATTGCTGTTTTAAACTAGCAAAAACATAGAAAAACGCTGTTTTGAACTATTCAAACTGACAAATTCATGTTTCTTTCGTGCGAAACGGCGATTTATGAGAAATGACGATAAAATTGCTGTTTTAAACATGCAAAAACATAGATAAACGCTGTTTTCAACTATTCAAACTGATAAATTCATGTTTCTTACGTTCCAAACGGTGGATTTTTGTGAAATCACGATAAAATTGCTGTTTTAAACTTGCAAAAACATTGAAAAACGCTGTTTTCAACTATTCAAACTGACAAATTCATGTTTCTTCCGTGCGGAACGGCGATTTATGAGAAATTACGATAAAATTGCTGTTTTAAACTTGCAAAAACATAGAAAAACGCTGTTTTGAACTATTCAAACTAACAAATTCATGTTTCTTTCGTGTGAAACGGCGATTTATGAGAAATGACGATAAAATTGCTGTTTTAAACTTGCAAAAACATAGAAAAACGCTGTTTTGAACTATTCAAACTGACAAATTCATGTTTCTTACGTGTGAAACGGCGATTTATGAGAAATGACGATAAAATTGCTGTTTTAAACTTGCAAAAACATAGAAAAACGCTGTTTTGAACTATTCAAACTGACAAATTCATGTTTCTTTCGTGCGAAACGGCGATTTATGAGAAATGACGATAAAATTGTTGTTTTAAACTTGCAAAAATATAGATAAACGCTGTTTTCAACTATTCAAACTGATAAATTCATGTTTCTTACGTTCCAAACGGTGGATTTTTGTGAAATCACGATAAAATTGCTGTTTTAAACTTGCAAAAACATTGAAAAACGCTGTTTTCAACTATTCAAACTGACAAATTCATGTTTCTTCCGTGCGAAACGGCGATTTATGAGAAATTACGATAAAATTGCTGTTTTAAACTTGCAAAAACATAGAAAAACGCTGTTTTGAACTATTCAAACTGACAAATTCATGTTTCTTTCGTGTGAAACGGCGATTTATGAGAAATGACGATAAAATTGCTGTTTTAAACTTGCAAAAACATAGAAAAACGCTGTTTTGAACTACTCAAACTGACAAATTCATGTTTCTTACGTGTGAAACGGCGATTTATAAAAATGAAGATAAAATTGCTGTTTTAAACTTGCAAAAACATAGAAAAACGCTGTTTTGAACTATTCAAACTGACAAATTCATGTTTCTTTCGTGCGAAACGGCGATTTATGAGAAATGACGATAAAATTGCTGTTTTAAACTTGCAAAAACATAGAAAAACGCTGTTTTGAACTATTCAAACTGACAAATTCATGTTTCTTTCGTGCGAAACGGCGATTTATGAGAAATGACGATAAAATTGCTGTTTTAAACTAGCAAAAACATAGAAAAACGCTGTTTTGAACTATTCAAACTGACAAATTCATGTTTCTTTCGTGCGAAACGGCGATTTATGAGAAATGACGATAAAATTGCTGTTTTAAACATGCAAAAACATAGATAAACGCTGTTTTCAACTATTCAAACTGATAAATTCATGTTTCTTACGTTCCAAACGGTGGATTTTTGTGAAATCACTATAATATTGCTGTTTTAAACTTGCAAAAACATTGAAAAACGCTGTTTTCAACTATTCAAACTGACAAATTCATGTTTCTTACGTGTGAAACGGCGATTTATGAGAAATGACGATAAAATTGCTGTTTTAAACTTGCAAAAACATAGAAAAACGCTGTTTTGAACTATTCAAACTGACAAATTCATGTTTCTTTCGTGCGAAACGGCGATTTATGAGAAATGACGATAAAATTGTTGTTTTAAACTTGCAAAAATATAGATAAACGCTGTTTTCAACTATTCAAACTGATAAATTCATGTTTCTTACGTTCCAAACGGTGGATTTTTGTGAAATCACGATAAAATTGCTGTTTTAAACTTGCAAAAACATTGAAAAACGCTGTTTTCAACTATTCAAACTGACAAATTCATGTTTCTTCCGTGCGAAACGGCGATTTATGAGAAATTACGATAAAATTGCTGTTTTAAACTTGCAAAAACATAGAAAAACGCTGTTTTGAACTATTCAAACTGACAAATTCATGTTTCTTTCGTGTGAAACGGCGATTTATGAGAAATGACGATAAAATTGCTGTTTTAAACTTGCAAAAACATAGAAAAACGCTGTTTTGAACTACTCAAACTGACAAATTCATGTTTCTTACGTGTGAAACGGCGATTTATAAAAATGAAGATAAAATTGCTGTTTTAAACTTGCAAAAACATAGAAAAACGCTGTTTTGAACTATTCAAACTGATAAATTCATGTTTCTTACGTTCCAAACGGTGGATTTTTGTGAAATCACGATAAAATTGCTGTTTTAAACTTGCAAAAACATTGAAAAACGCTGTTTTCAACTATTCAAACTGACAAATTCATGTTTCTTCCGTGCGAAACGGCGATTTATGAGAAATTACGATAAAATTGCTGTTTTAAACTTGCAAAAACATAGAAAAACGCTGTTTTGAACTATTCAAACTGACAAATTCATGTTTCTTTCGTGTGAAACGGCGATTTATGAGAAATGACGATAAAATTGCTGTTTTAAACTTGCAAAAACATAGAAAAACGCTGTTTTGAACTATTCAAACTGACAAATTCATGTTTCTTACGTGTGAAACGGCGATTTATGAGAAATGAAGATAAAATTGCTGTTTTAAACTTGCAAAAACATAGAAAAACGCTGTTTTGAACTATTCAAACTGACAAATTCATGTTTCTTTCGTGCGAAACGGCGATTTATGAGAAATGACGATAAAATTGTTGTTTTAAACTTGCAAAAACATAGATAAACGCTGTTTTCAACTATTCAAACTGATAAATTCATGTTTCTTACGTTCCAAACGGTGGATTTTTGTGAAATCACGATAAAATTGCTGTTTTAAACTTGCAAAAACATTGAAAAACGCTGTTTTCAACTATTCAAACTGACAAACTCATGTTTCTTCCGTGCGAAACGGCGATTTATGAGAAATTACGATAAAATTGCTGTTTTAAACTTGCAAAAACATAGAAAAACGCTGTTTTGAACTATTCAAACTGACAAATTCATGTCTCTTTCGTGTGAAACGGCGATTTATGAGAAATGACGATAAAATTGCTGTTTTAAACTTGCTAAAACATAGAAAAACGCTGTTTTGAACTATTCAAACTGACAAATTCATGTTTCTTTCGTGCGAAAAGGCGATTTATGACAAATGACGATAAAATTGCTGTTTTAAACTTGCAAAAACATAGAAAAACGCTGTTTTCAACTGTTCAAACTGATAAATTCATGTTTCTTACGTTCCAAACGGTGGATTTTAGTGAAATTACGATAAAATTGCTGTTTTAAACTTGCAAAAACATAGAAAAACGCTGTTTTGAACTATTCAAACTGACAAATTCATGTTTCTTTCGTGTGAAACGGCGATTTATGAGAAATGACGATAAAATTGCTGTTTTAAACTTGCAAAAACTTAGAAAAACCCTGTTTTGAACTATTCAAACTGACAAATTCATGTTTCTTTCGTGCGAAACAGCGATTTATGATAAATGACGATAAAATTGCTGTTTTAAACTTGCAAAAACATAGAAAAACGCTGTTTTGAACTATTCAAACTGACAAATTCATGTTTCTTTCGTGCGAAACGGCGATTTATGAGAAATGACGATAAAATTGCTGTTTTAAACTTGCAAAAACATAGAAAAACGCTGTTTTTAACTATTCAAACTGATAAATTCATGTTTCTTACGTTCGAAACGGTGGATTTTTGTGAAATCACGATAAAATTGCTGTTTTAAACTTGCAAAAATATAGAAAAACGCTGTTTTCAACAATTCAAACTGATAAATTCATGTTTCTTACGTTGGAAACGGTGGTTTTTTGTGAAATCACGATAAAATTGCTGTTTTAAACTTGCAAAAACATAGAAAACGCTGTTTTGAACTATCCAAACTGACAAATTCAGTTTCGTGGTTTGGGGTTCGAGGTTTGATGTTTGGGGTTGAGGTTTGGGGTTTGAGGTTTGGGGTTCGCGGTTTGAGGTTTGGGTTTGGGGTTCGGTGTTTGAGGTTTGGGGTTCGCGGTTGAGGTTTGGGGTTGGGGTTCGGTGTTTGAGGTTTGGGGTTTGGGGTTCGAGGTTTGAGGTTTGGGGTTCGAGGTTTGAGGTTTGGGGTTGAGGTTTGGGGTTTGAGGTTTGGGGTTGGTGGTTCGAGTTTTGGGCTTTGGGGTTGATGTTTGGGGTTGAGGTTTAGGGTTGAGGTTTGGGGTTGAGGTTTGGGGTTGAGGTTTGGGGTTGAGGTTTGGGGTTGAGGTTTGGGGTTGAGGTTTGGGGTTGAGGTTTGGGGTTGAGGTTTGGGGTTGAGGTTTGGAGTTGAGGTTTGGGGTTTGAGGTTAGGGATTTGGGGTTCGAAGTTTGAGGTTTGGGGTTTGAGGTTTGGGGTTGGGCGTTCGAGTTTTGGGGTTTGGGGTTGAGGTTTGGGGTTGAGGTATTAAACTTGCAAAAACATAGAAAAACGCAGTTTTGAACTATTCAAACTGACAAATTCATGTTTCTTTCGTGTGAAACGGCGATTTATGAGAAATGACGATAAAATTGCTGTTTTAAACTTGCAAAAACATAGAAAAACGCTGTTTTGAACTATTCAAACTGACAAATTCATGTTTCTTACGTGTGAAACGGCGATTTATGAGAAATGACGATAAAATTGCTGTTTTAAACTTGCAAAAACATAGAAAAACGCTGTTTTGAACTATTCAAACTGACAAATTCATGTTTCTTTCGTGCGAAACGGCGATTTATGAGAAATGACGATCAAATTGCTGTTTTAAACTTGCAAAAACATAGAAAAACGCTGTTTTGAACTATTCAAACTGACAAATTCATGTTTCTTTCGTGTGGAATGGCGATTTATGAGAAATGACAATAAAATTGCTGTTTTAAACTTGCAAAAACATAGAAAAACGCTGTTTTGAACTATTCAAACTGACAAATTCATGTTTCTTTCGTGCGAAACGGCGATTTATGAGAAATGACGATAAAATTGCTGTTTTAAACTTGCAAAAACATAGAAAAACGCTGTTTTTAACTATTCAAACTGATAAATTCATGTTTCTTACGTTCGAAACGGTGGATTTTTGTGAAATCACGATAAAATAGCTGTTTTAAACTTGCAAAAACATAGAAAAACGCTGTTTTGAACTATTCAAACTGACAAATTCATGTTTCTTTCGTGAGAAACGGCGATTTATGGGAAATGACGATAAAATTGCTGTTTTAAACTTGCAAAAACATAGAAAAACGCTGTTTTCAACTATTCAAACTGATAAATTCATGTTTCTTACGTTCCAAACGGTGGATTTTTGTGAAATCACGATAAAATTGCTGTTTTAAACTTGCAAAAACATTGAAAAACGCTGTTTTCAACTATTCAAACTGACAAATTCATGTTTCTTCCGTGCGAAACGGCGATTTATGAGAAATTACTATAAAATTGCTGTTATAAACTTGCAAAAACATAGAAAAACGCTGTTTTGAACTATTCAAACTGACAAATTCATGTTTCCTTCGTGTGAAACGGCGATTTATGAGAAATGACGATAAAATTCCTGTTTTAAACTTGCAAAAACATAGAAAAACGCTGTTTTGAACTATTCAAACTGACAAATTCATGTTTCTTACGTGTGCAACGGCGATTTATGAGAAATGACGATAAAATTGCTGTTTTAAACTTGCAAAAACATAGAAAAACGCTGTTTTGAACTATTCAAACTGACAAATTCATGTTTCTTTCGTGCGAAACGGCGATTTATGAGAAATGACGATAAAATTGCTGTTTTAAACTTGCAAAAACATAGAAAAACGCTGTTTTCAACTATTCAAACTGATAAATTCATGTTTCTTACGTTCCAAACGGTGGATTTTTGTGAAATCACGATAAAATTGCTGTTTTAAACTTGCAAAAACATTGAAAAACGCTGTTTTCAACTATTCAAACTGACAAATTCATGTTTCTTCCGTGCAAAACGGCGATTTATGAGAAATTACTATAAAATTGCTGTTATAAACTTGCAAAAACATAGAAAAACGCTGTTTTGAACTATTCAAACTGACAAATTCATGTTTCTTTCGTGTGAAACGGCGATTTATGAGAAATGACGATAAAATTGCTGTTTAAAACTTGCAAAAACATAGAAAAATGCAGTTTTGAACTACTCAAACTGACAAATTCATGTTTCTTCCGTGCGAAACGGCGATTTATGAGAAATTACTATAAAATTGCTGTTATAAACTTGCAAAAACATAGAAAAACGCTGTTTTAAACTATTCAAACTGACAAATTAATGTTTCTTTCGTGTGAAACGGCGATTTATGAGAAATGACGATAAAATTGCTGTTTTAAACTTGCAAAAACATAGAAAAACGCTGTTTTGAACTATTCAAACTGACAAATTCATGTTTCTTACGTGTGAAACGGCGATTTATGAGAAATGACGATAAAATTGCTGTTTTAAATTTGCAAAAACATAGAAAAACGCTGTTTTGAACTATTCAAACTGACAAATTCATGTTTCTTTCGTGCGAAACGGCGATTTATGAAAAATGACGATAAAATTGCTGTTTTAAACTTGCAAAAACATAGATAAACGCTGTTTTCAACTATTCAAACTGATAAATTCATGTTTCTTACGTTCCAAACGGTGGATTTTTGTGAAATCACGATAAAATTGCTGTTTTAAACTTGCAAAAACATTGAAAAACGCTGTTTTCAACTATTCAAACTGACAAACTCATGTTTCTTCCGTGCGAAACGGCGATTTATGAGAAATTACGATAAAATTTCTGTTTTAAACTTGCAAAAACATAGAAAAACGCTGTTTTGAACTATTCAAACTGACAAATTCATGTTTCTTACGTGTGAAACGGCGATTTATGAGAAATGACGATAAAATTGCTGTTTTAAACTTGCAAAAACATAGAAAAACGCTGTTTTGAACTATTCAAACTGACAAATTCATGTTTCTTTCGTGCGAAACGGCGATTTATGAGAAATGACGATAAAATTGCTGTTTAAAACTTGCAAAAACATAGAAAAATGCAGTTTTGAACTACTCAAACTGACAAATTCATGTTTCTTCCGTGCGAAACGGCGATTTATGAGAAATTACTATAAAATTGCTGTTATAAACTTGCAAAAACATAGAAAAACGCTGTTTTAAACTATTCAAACTGACAAATTAATGTTTCTTTCGTGTGAAACGGCGATTTATGAGAAATGACGATAAAATTGCTGTTTTAAACTTGCAAAAACATAGAAAAACGCTGTTTTGAACTATTCAAACTGACAAATTCATGTTTCTTACGTGTGAAACGGCGATTTATGAGAAATGACGATAAAATTGCTGTTTTAAATTTGCAAAAACATAGAAAAACGCTGTTTTGAACTATTCAAACTGACAAATTCATGTTTCTTTCGTGCGAAACGGCGATTTATGAGAAATGACGATAAAATTGCTGTTTTAAACTTGCAAAAACATAGAAAAACGCTGTTTTGAACTACTCAAACTGACAAATTCATGTTTCTTCCGTGCGAAACGGCGAATTATGAGAAATTACTATAAAATTGCTGTTTTAAACTTGCAAAAACATAGAAAAACGCTGTTTTCAACTATTCAAACTGATAAATTCATGTTTCTTACGTTCCAAACGGTGGATTTTTGTGAAATCACGATAAAATTGCTGTTTTAAACTTGCAAAAACATTGAAAAACGCTGTTTTCAACTATTCAAACTGACAAATTCATGTTTCTTCCGTGCGAAACGACTATTTATGAGAAATTACGATAAAATTGCTGTTTTAAACTTGCAAAAACATAGAAAATCGCTGTTTTGAACTATTCAAACTGACAAATTCATGTTTCTTACGTGTGAAACGGCGATTTATGAGAAATGACGATAAAAATGCTGTTTTAAATTTGCAAAAACATAGAAAAACGCTGTTTTGAACTATTCAAACTGACAAATTCATGTTTCTTTCGTGCGAAACGGCGATTTATGAGAAATGACGATAAAATTGCTGTTTTAAACTTGCAAAAACATAGATAAACGCTGTTTTCAACTATTCAAACTGATAAATTCATGTTTCTTACGTTCCAAACGGTGGATTTTTGTGAAATCACGATAAAATTGCTGTTTTAAACTTGCAAAAACATTGAAAAACGCTGTTTTCAACTATTCAAACTGACAAACTCATGTTTCTTCCGTGCGAAACGGCGATTTATGAGAAATTACGATAAAAATTCTGTTTTAAACTTGCAAAAACATAGAAAAACGCTGTTTTGAACTATTCAAACTGACAAATTCATGTTTCTTACGTGTGAAACGGCGATTTATGAGAAATGACGATAAAATTGCTGTTTTAAACTTGCAAAAACATAGAAAAACGCTGTTTTGAACTATTCAAACTGACAAATTCATGTTTCTTTCGTGCGAAACGGCGATTTATGAGAATTGACGATAAAATTGCTGTTTAAAACTTGCAAAAACATAGAAAAATGCAGTTTTGAACTACTCAAACTGACAAATTCATGTTTCTTCCGTGCGAAACGGCGATTTATGAGAAATTACTATAAAATTGCTGTTATAAACTTGCAAAAACATAGAAAAACGCTGTTTTAAACTATTCAAACTGACAAATTAATGTTTCTTTCGTGTGAAACGGCGAATTATGAGAAATGACGATAAAATTGCTGTTTTAAACTTGCAAAAACATAGAAAAACGCTGTTTTGAACTATTCAAACTGACAAATTCATGTTTCTTACGTGTGAAACGGCGATTTATGAGAAATGACGATAAAATTGCTGTTTTAAATTTGCAAAAACATAGAAAAACGCTGTTTTGAACTATTCAAACTGACAAATTCATGTTTCTTTCGTGCGAAACGGCGATTTATGAGAAATGACGATAAAATTGCTGTTTTAAACTTGCAAAAACATAGAAAAACGCTGTTTTGAACTACTCAAACTGACAAATTCATGTTTCTTCCGTGCGAAGCGGCGAATTATGAGAAATTACTATAAAATTGCTGTTTTAAACTTGCAAAAACATAGAAAAACGCTGTTTTCAACTATTCAAACTGATAAATTCATGTTTCTTACGTTCCAAACGGTGGATTTTTGTGAAATCACGATAAAATTGCTGTTTTAAACTTGCAAAAACATTGAAAAACGCTGTTTTCAACTATTCAAACTGACAAATTCATGTTTCTTCCGTGCGAAACGACTATTTATGAGAAATTACGATAAAATTGCTGTTTTAAACTTGCAAAAACATAGAAAAACGCTGTTTTGAACTATTCAAACTGACAAATTCATGTTTCTTTCGTGTGAAACGGCGATTTATGAGAAATGACGATAAAATTGCTGTTTTAAACTTGCAAAAACTTAGAAAAACCCTGTTTTGAACTATTCAAACTGACAAATTCATGTTTCTTTCGTGCGAAACAGCGATTTATGATAAATGACGATAAAATTGCTGTTTTAAACTTGCAAAAACATAGAAAAACGCTGTTTTGAACTATTCAAACTGACAAATTCATGTTTCTTTCGTGCGAAACGGCGATTTATGAGAAATGACGATAAAATTGCTGTTTTAAACTTGCAAAAACATAGAAAAACGCTGTTTTTAACTATTCAAACTGATAAATTCATGTTTCTTACGTTCGAAACGGTGGATTTTTGTGAAATCACGATAAAATTGCTGTTTTAAACTTGCAAAAATATAGAAAAACGCTGTTTTCAACAATTCAAACTGATAAATTCATGTTTCTTACGTTGGAAACGGTGGTTTTTTGTGAAATCACGATAAAATTGCTGTTTTAAACTTGCAAAAACATAGAAAACGCTGTTTTGAACTATCCAAACTGACAAATTCAGTTTTGTGGTTTGGGGTTCGAGGTTTGATGTTTGGGGTTGGGGTTCGGTGTTTGAGGTTTGGGGTTCGCGGTTGAGGTTTGGGGTTGGGGTTCGGTGTTTGAGGTTTGGGGTTTGGGGTTCGAGGTTTGAGGTTTGGGGTTCGAGGTTTGAGGTTTGGGGTTGAGGTTTGGGGTTTGAGGTTTGGGGTTGGGGGTTCGAGTTTTGGGCTTTGGGGTTGATGTTTGGGGTTGAGGTTTAGGGTTGAGGTTTGGGGTTGAGGTTTGGGGTTGAGGTTTGGGGTTGAGGTTTGGGGTTGAGGTTTGGGCTTGAGGTTTGGGGTTGAGGTTTGGGGTTGAGGTTATGGGTTGAGGTTTGGAGTTGAGGTTTGGGGTTTGAGGTTAGGGATTTGGGGTTCGAAGTTTGAGGTTTGGGGTTTGAGGTTTGGGGTTGGGGGTTCGAGTTTTGGGGTTTGGGGTTGAGGTTTGGGGTTGAGGTATTAAACTTGCAAAAACATAGAAAAACGCAGTTTTGAACTATTCAAACTGACAAATTCATGTTTCTTTCGTGTGAAACGGCGATTTATGAGAAATGACGATAAAATTGCTGTTTTAAACTTGCAAAAACATAGAAAAACGCTGTTTTGAACTATTCAAACTGACAAATTCATGTTTCTTACGTGTGAAACGGCGATTCATGAGAAATGACGATAAAATTGCTGTTTTAAACTTGCAAAAACATAGAAAAACGCTGTTTTGAACTATTCAAACTGACAAATTCATGTTTCTTTCGTGCGAAACGGCGATTTATGAGAAATGACGATCAAATTGCTGTTTTAAACTTGCAAAAACATAGAAAAACGCTGTTTTGAACTATTCAAACTGACAAATTCATGTTTCTTTCGTGTGGAATGGCGATTTATGAGAAATGACGATAAAATTGCTGTTTTAAACTTGCAAAAACATAGAAAAACGCTGTTTTGAACTATTCAAACTGACAAATTCATGTTTCTTTCGTGCGAAACGGCGATTTATGAGAAATGACGATAAAATTGCTGTTTTAAACTTGCAAAAACATAGAAAAACGCTGTTTTCAACTATTCAAACTGATAAATTCATGTTTCTTACGTTCGAAACGGTGGATTTTTGTGAAATCACGATAAAATAGCTGTTTTAAACTTGCAAAAACATAGAAAAACGCTGTTTTGAACTATTCAAACTGACAAATTCATGTTTCTTTCGTGAGAAACGGCAATTTATGAGAAATGACGATAAAATTGCTGTTTTAAACTTGCAAAAACATAGAAAAACGCTGTTTTCAACTATTCAAACTGATAAATTCATGTTTCTTACGTTCCAAACGGTGGATTTTTGTGAAATCACGATAAAATTGCTGTTTTAAACTTGCAAAAACATTGAAAAACGCTGTTTTCAACTATTCAAACTGACAAATTCATGTTTCTTTCGAGTGAAACGGCGATTTATGAGAAATGACTATAAATTTGCTGTTTTAATCTTGCAAAAACATAGAAAACCGCTGTTTTGAACTATTCAAACTGACAAATTCATGTTTCTTCGTGCGAAACGGTGATTTATGAGAAATGACGATAAAATTGCTGTTTTAAACTTGCAAAAACATAGAAAAACGCTGTTTTCAACTATTCAAACTGATAAATTCATGTTTCTTACGTTCGAAACGGTGGATTTTTGTGAAATCACGATAAAATTGCTGTTTTAAACTTGCGAAAATATACAAAAACGCTGTTTTCAACTATTCAAACTGATAAATTCATGTTTCTTACGTTGGAAACGGTGGATTTTTGTGAAATCACGATAAAATTGCTGTTTTAAACTTGCAAAAACATAGAAAACGCTGTTTTGAACTATCCAAACTGACAAATTCAGTTTTGTGGTTTGGGGTTCGAGGTTTGATGTTTGGGGTTGGGGTTCGGTGTTTGAGGTTTGGGGTTTGGGGTTCGAGGTTTGAGGTTTGGGGTTCGAGGTTTGAGGTTTGGGGTTGAGGTTTGGGGTTTGAGGTTTGGGGTTGGGGGTTCGAGTTTTGGGCTTTGGGGTTGATGTTTGGGGTTGAGGTTTAGGGTTGAGGTTTGGGGTTGAGGTTTGGGGTTGAGGTTTGGGGTTGAGGTTTGGGGTTGAGGTTTGGGGTTGAGGTTTGGGGTTGAGGTTTGGGGTTGAGGTTTGGGGTTGAGGTTTGGAGTTGAGGTTTGGGGTTTGAGGTTAGGGATTTGGGGTTCGAAGTTTGAGGTTTGGGGTTTGAGGTTTGGGGTTGGGGGTTCGAGTTTTGGGGTTTGGGGTTGAGGTTTGGGGTTGAGGTATTAAACTTGCAAAAACATAGAAAAACGCAGTTTTGAACTATTCAAACTGACAAATTCATGTTTCTTTCGTGTGAAACGACGATTTATGAGAAATGACGATAAAATTGCTGTTTTAAACTTGCAAAAACATAGAAAAACGCTGTTTTGAACTATTCAAACTGACAAATTCATGTTTCTTACGTGTGAAACGGCGATTCATGAGAAATGACGATAAAATTGCTGTTTTAAACTTGCAAAAACATAGAAAAACGCTGTTTTGAACTATTCAAACTGACAAATTCATGTTTCTTTCGTGCGAAACGGCGATTTATGAGAAATGACGATCAAATTGCTGTTTTAAACTTGCAAAAACATAGAAAAACGCTGTTTTGAACTATTCAAACTGACAAATTCATGTTTCTTTCGTGTGGAATGGCGATTTATGAGAAATGACGATAAAATTGCTGTTTTAAACTTGCAAAAACATAGAAAAACGCTGTTTTGAACTATTCAAACTGACAAATTCATGTTTCTTTCGTGCGAAACGGCGATTTATGAGAAATGACGATAAAATTGCTGTTTTAAACTTGCAAAAACATAGAAAAACGCTGTTTTCAACTATTCAAACTGATAAATTCATGTTTCTTACGTTCGAAACGGTGGATTTTTGTGAAATCACGATAAAATAGCTGTTTTAAACTTGCAAAAACATAGAAAAACGCTGTTTTGAACTATTCAAACTGACAAATTCATGTTTCTTTCGTGAGAAACGGCAATTTATGAGAAATGACGATAAAATTGCTGTTTTAAACTTGCAAAAACATAGAAAAACGCTGTTTTCAACTATTCAAACTGATAAATTCATGTTTCTTACGTTCCAAACGGTGGATTTTTGTGAAATCACGATAAAATTGCTGTTTTAAACTTGCAAAAACATTGAAAAACGCTGTTTTCAACTATTCAAACTGACAAATTCATGTTTCTTTCGAGTGAAACGGCGATTTATGAGAAATGACTATAAATTTGCTGTTTTAATCTTGCAAAAACATAGAAAACCGCTGTTTTGAACTATTCAAACTGACAAATTCATGTTTCTTCGTGCGAAACGGTGATTTATGAGAAATGACGATAAAATTGCTGTTTTAAACTTGCAAAAACATAGAAAAACGCTGTTTTCAACTATTCAAACTGATAAATTCATGTTTCTTACGTTCGAAACGGTGGATTTTTGTGAAATCACGATAAAATTGCTGTTTTAAACTTGCGAAAATATACAAAAACGCTGTTTTCAACTATTCAAACTGATAAATTCATGTTTCTTACGTTGGAAACGGTGGATTTTTGTGAAATCACGATAAAATTGCTGTTTTAAACTTGCAAAAACATAGAAAACGCTGTTTTGAACTATCCAAACTGACAAATTCAGTTTTGTGGTTTGGGGTTCGAGGTTTGATGTTTGGGGTTGGGGTTCGGTGTTTGAGGTTTGGGGTTTGGGGTTCGAGGTTTGAGGTTTGGGGTTCGAGGTTTGAGGTTTGGGGTTGAGGTTTGGGGTTTGAGGTTTGGGGTTGGGGGTTCGAGTTTTGGGCTTTGGGGTTGAGGTTTGGGGTTGAGGTTTAGGGTTGAGGTTTGGGGTTGAGGTTTGGGCTTGAGGTTTGGGGTTGAGGTATTAAACTTGCAAAAACATAGAAAAACGCTGTTTTGAACTATTCAAACTGACAAATTCATGTTTGTTTCGTGTGAAACGGCGATTTATGAGAAATGACGATAAAATTGCTGTTTTAAACTTGCAAAAACATAGAAAAACGCTGTTTTGAACTACTCAAACTGACAAATTCATGTTTCTTCCGTGCGAAACGGCGAATTATGAGAAATTACTATAAAATTGCTGTTTTAAACTTGCAAAAACATAGAAAAACGCTGTTTTCAACTATTCAAACTGATAAATTCATGTTTTTTACGTTCCAAACGGTGGATTTTAGTGAAATCACGATAAAATTGCTGTTTTAAACTTGCAAAAACATTGAAAAACGCTGTTTTCAACTATTCAAACTGACAAAATCATGTTTCTTCCGTGCGAAACGGCGATTTATGAGAAATTACGATAAAATTGCTGTTTTAAACTTGCAAAAACATAGAAAAACGCTGTTTTGAACTATTCAAACTGACAAATTCATGTTTCTTTCGTGTGAAACGGCGATTTATGAGAAATGACGATAAAATTGCTGTTTTAAACTTGCAAAAACATAGAAAAACGCTGTTTTGAACTACTCAAACTGACAAATTCATGTTTCTTCCGTGCGAAACGGCGATTTATGAGAAATTACTATAAAATTGCTGTTTTAAACTTGCAAAAACATAGAAAAACGCTGTTTTCAACTATTCAAACAGATAAATTCATGTTTCTTACGTTCCAAACGGTGCATTTTTGTGAAATCACGATAAAATTGCTGTTTTAAACTTGCAAAAACATTGAAAAACGTTAATTTCAACTACTCAAACTGACAAATTCATGTTTCCTCCGTGCGAAACGGCGATTTATGAGAAATTACGATAAAATTGCTGTTTTAAACTTGCAAAAACATAGAAAAACGTTGTTTTGAACTATTCAATCTGACAAATTCGTGTTTCTTTTGAGTGAAACGGCGATTTATGAGAAATGACTATAAAATTGCTGTTTTAATCTTGCAAAAACATAGAAAACCGCTGTTTTGAACTATTCAAACTGACAAATTCATGTTTCTTCGTGCGAAACGGTGATTTATGAGAAATGACGATAAAATTGCTGTTTTAAACTTGCAAAAACATAGAAAAACGCTGTTTTCAACTATTCAAACTGATAAATTCATGTTTCTTACGTTCCAAACGGTGGATTTTAGTAAAATCACGATAAAATTGCTGTTTTAAACTTGCAAAAACATTGAAAAACGCTGTTTTCAACTATTCAAACTGACAAAATCATGTTTCTTCCGTGCGAAACGGCGATTTATGAGAAATTAATATAAAATTGCTGTTTTAAACTTGCAAAAACATAGAAAAACGCTGTTTTGAACTATTCAAACTGACAAATTCATGTTTCTTTCGTGTGAAACGGCGATTTATGAGAAATGACGATAAAATTGCTGTTTTAAACTTGCAAAAACATAGAAAAACGCTGTTTTGAACTACTCTAACTGACAAATTCATGTTTCTTCCGTGCGAAACGGCGATTTATGAGAAATTACTATAAAATTGCTGTTTTAAACTTGCAAAAACATAGAAAAACGCTGTTTTCAACTATTCAAACAGATAAATTCATGTTTCTTACGTTCCAAACGGTGCATTTTTGTGAAATCACGATAAAATTGCTGTTTTAAACTTGCAAAAACATTGAAAAACGTTGTTTTCAACTACTCAAACTGACAAATTCATGTTTCCTCCGTGCAAAACGGCGATTTATGAGAAATTACGATAAAATTGCTGTTTTAAACTTGCAAAAACATAGAAAAACGCTGTTTTGAACTATTCAAACTGACAAATTCGTGTTTCTTTCGAGTGAAACGGCGATTTATGGGAAATGACTATAAATTTGCTGTTTTAATCTTGCAAAAACATAGAAAACCGCTGTTTTGAACTATTCAAACTGACAAATTCATGTTTCTTCGTGCGAAACGGTGATTTATGAGAAATGACGATAAAATTGCTGTTTTAAACTTGCAAAAACATAGAAAAACGCTGTTTTCAACTATTCAAACTGATAAATTCATGTTTCTTACGTTCGAAACGGTGGATTTTTGTGAAATCACGATAAAATTGCTAATTTAAACTTGCAAAAATATAGAAAAACGCTGTTTTCAACTATTCAAACTGATAAATTCATGTTTCTTACGTTGGAAACGGTGGATTTTTGTGAAATCACGATAAAATTGCTGTTTTAAACTTGCAAAAACATAGAAAAACGCTGTTTTGAACTATTCAAACTGACAAATTCATGTTTCTTTCGTGTGAAACGGCGATTTATGAGAAATGACTATAAATTTGCTGTTTTAATCTTGCAAAAACATAGAAAACCGCTGTTTTGAACTATTCAAACTGACAAATTCATGTTTCTTTCGTGCGAAACGGCGATTTATGATAAATGACGATAAAATTGCTGTTTTAAACTTGCAAAAACATAGAAAAACGCTGTTTTGAACTATTCAAACTGACAAATTCATGTTTCTTTCGTGTGAAACGGCGATTTATGAAAAATGACGATAAAATTGCTGTTTTAAACTTGCAAATACATAGAAAAACGCTGTTTTGAACTATTCAAACTGACAAATTCATGTTTCTTTCGTGCGAAACGGCGATTTATGAGAAATGACGATAAAATTGCTGTTTTAAACTTGCAAAAACATAGGTTAAACGCTGTTTTGCCTATTCAAACTGACAAATTCATGTTTCTTTCGTGTGAAACGGCGATTTATGAGAAATGACGATAAAATTGCTGTTTTAAACTTGCAAAAACATAGAAAAACGCTGTTTTGAACTATTCAAACTCACAAATTCATGTTTCTTTCGTGCGAAACGGCGATTTATGAGAAATGACGATAAAATTGCTGTTTTAAACTTGCAAAAACATAGAAAAACGCTGTTTTCAACTATTCAAACTGATAAATTCATGTTTCTTACGTTCGAAACTGACAAATTCATGTTTCTTCCGTGCGAAACGGCGATTTATGAGAAATTACTATAAAATTGCTGTTTTAAACTTGCAAAAACATAGAAAAACACTGTTTTGAACTATTCAAACTGACAAATTCATGTTTCTTTCGTGTGAAACGGCGATTTATGAGAAATGACGATAAAATTGCTGTTTTAAACTTGCTAAAACATAGAAAAACGCTGTTTTGAACTATTTAAACTGACAAATTCATGTTTCTTTCGTGTGAAACGGCGATTTATGAGAAATTACGATAAAATTGCTGTTTTAAGCTTGCAAAAACATAGAAAAACGCTGTTTTGAACTATTCAAACTGACAAATTCATGTTTCTTACGTGTGAAACGGCGATTTATGAGAAATGACGATAAAATTGCTGTTTTAAACTTGCAAAAACATAGAAAAACGCTGTTTTCAACTGTTCAAACTGATAAATTCATATTTCTTACGTTCCAAACGGTGGATTTTAGTAAAATCACGATAAAATTGCTGTTTTAAACTTGCAAAAACATTGAAAAACGCTGTTTTCAACTATTCAAACTGACAAAATCATGTTTCTTCCGTGCGAAACGGCGATTTATGAGAAATTACGATAAAATTGCTGTTTTAAACTTGCAAAAACATAGAAAAACGCTGTTTTGAACTATTCAAACTGACAAATTCATGTTTCTTTCGTGTAAAACGGCGATTTATGAGAAATGACGATAAAATTGCTGTTTTAAACTTGCAAAAACATAGAAAAACGCTGTTTTGAACTACTCAAACTGACAAATTCATGTTTCTTCCGTGCGAAACGGCGAATTATGAGAAATTACTATAAAATTGCTGTTTTAAACTTGCAAAAACATAGAAAAACGCTGTTTTCAACTATTCAAACTGATAAATTCATGTTTCTTACGTTCCAAACGGTGGATTTTAGTAAAATCACGATAAAATTGCTGTTTTAAACTTGCAAAAACATTGAAAAACGCTGTTTTCAACTATTCAAACTGACAAAATCATGTTTCTTCCGTGCGAAACGGCGATTTATGAGAAATTATGATAAAATTGCTGTTTTAAACTTGCAAAAACATAGAAAAACGCTGTTTTGAACTATTCAAACTGACAAATTCATGTTTCTTTCGTGTGAAACGGCGATTTATGAGAAATGACGATAAAATTGCTGTTTTAAACTTGCAAAAACATAGAAAAACGCTGTTTTGAACTACTCTAACTGACAAATTCATGTTTCTTCCGTGCGAAACGGCGATTTATGAGAAATTACTATAAAATTGCTGTTTTAAACTTGCAAAAACATAGAAAAACGCTGTTTTCAACTATTCAAACAGATAAATTCATGTTTCTTACGTTCCAAACGGTGCATTTTTGTGAAATTACGATAAAATTGCTGTTTTAAACTTGCAAAAACATTGAAAAACGTTGTTTTCAACTACTCAAACTGACAAATTCATGTTTCCTCCGTGCGAAACGGCGATTTATGAGAAATTACGATAAAATTGCTGTTTTAAACTTGCAAAAACATAGAAAAACGCTGTTTTGAACTATTCAAACTGACAAATTCGTGTTTCTTTCGAGTGAAACGGCGATTTATGAGAAATGACTATAAATTTGCTGTTTTAATCTTGCAAAAACATAGAAAACCGCTGTTTTGAACTATTCAAATTGACAAATTCATGTTTCTTCGTGCGAAACGGTGATTTATGAGAAATGACGATAAAATTGCTGTTTTAAACTTGCAAAAACATAGAAAAACGCTGTTTTCAACTATTCAAACTGATAAATTCATGTTTCTTACGTTCGAAACGGTGGATTTTTGTGAAATCACGATAAAATTGCTGTTTTAAACTTGCAAAAATATAGAAAAACGCTGTTTTCAACTATTCAAACTGATAAATTCATGTTTCTTACGTTGGAAACGGTGGATTTTTGTGAAATCACGATAAAATTGCTGTTTTAAACTTGCAAAAACATAGAAAACGCTGTTTTGAACTATCCAAACTGACAAATTCAGTTTTGTGGTTTGGGGTTCGAGGTTTGATGTTTGGGGTTGGGGTTCGGTGTTTGAGGTTTGGGGTTTGGGGTTCGAGGTTTGAGGTTTGGGGTTCGAGGTTTGAGGTTTGGGGTTGAGGTTTGGGGTTTGAGGTTTGGGGTTGGGGGTTCGAGTTTTGGGCTTTGGGGTTGAGGTTTGGGGTTGAGGTTTAGGGTTGAGGTTTGGGGTTGAGGTTTGGGCTTGAGGTTTGGGGTTGAGGTATTAAACTTGCAAAAACATAGAAAAACGCTGTTTTGAACTATTCAAACTGACAAAATCATGTTTGTTTCGTGTGAAACGGCGATTTATGAGAAATGACGATAAAATTGCTGTTTTAAACTTGCAAAAACATAGAAAAACGCTGTTTTGAACTACTCAAACTGACAAATTCATGTTTCTTCCGTGCGAAACGGCGAATTATGAGAAATTACTATAAAATTGCTGTTTTAAACTTGCAAAAACATAGAAAAACGCTGTTTTCAACTATTCAAACTGATAAATTCATGTTTTTTACGTTCCAAACGGTGGATTTTAGTGAAATCACGATAAAATTGCTGTTTTAAACTTGCAAAAACATTGAAAAACGCTGTTTTCAACTATTCAAACTGACAAAATCATGTTTCTTCCGTGCGAAACGGCGATTTATGAGAAATTACGATAAAATTGCTGTTTTAAACTTGCAAAAACATAGAAAAACGCTGTTTTGAACTATTCAAACTGACAAATTCATGTTTCTTTCGTGTGAAACGGCGATTTATGAGAAATGACGATAAAATTGCTGTTTTAAACTTGCAAAAACATAGAAAAACGCTGTTTTGAACTACTCAAACTGACAAATTCATGTTTCTTCCGTGCGAAACGGCGATTTATGAGAAATTACTATAAAATTGCTGTTTTAAACTTGCAAAAACATAGAAAAACGCTGTTTTCAACTATTCAAACAGAAAAATCCAATTTTCTTACGTTCCAGACGGTGCATTTTTGTGAAATCACGATAAAATTGCTGTTTTAAACTTGCAAAAACATTGAAAAACGTTGTTTTCAACTACTCAAACTGACAAATTCATGTTTCCTCCGTGCGAAACGGCGATTTATGAGAAATTACGATAAAATTGCTGTTTTAAACTTGCAAAAACATAGAAAAACGCTGTTTTGAACTATTCAATCTGACAAATTCGTGTTTCTTTTGAGTGAAACGGCGATTTATGAGAAATGACTATAAAATTGCTGTTTTAATCTTGCAAAAACATAGAAAACCGCTGTTTTGAACTATTCAAACTGACAAATTCATGTTTCTTCGTGCGAAACGGTGATTTATGAGAAATGACGATAAAATTGCTGTTTTAAACTTGCAAAAACATAGAAAAACGCTGTTTTCAACTATTCAAACTGATAAATTCATGTTTCTTACGTTCCAAACGGTGGATTTTAGTAAAATCACGATAAAATTGCTGTTTTAAACTTGCAAAAACATTGAAAAACGCTGTTTTCAACTATTCAAACTGACAAAATCATGTTTCTTCCGTGCGAAACGGCGATTTATGAGAAATTATGATAAAATTGCTGTTTTAAACTTGCAAAAACATAGAAAAACGCTGTTTTGAACTATTCAAACTGACAAATTCATGTTTCTTTCGTGTGAAACGGCGATTTATGAGAAATGACGATAAAATTGCTGTTTTAAACTTGCAAAAACATAGAAAAACGCCGTTTTGAACTACTCTAACTGACAAATTCATGTTTCTTCCGTGCGAAACGGCGATTTATGAGAAATTACTATAAAATTGCTGTTTTAAACTTGCAAAAACATAGAAAAACGCTGTTTTCAACTATTCAAACAGATAAATTCATGTTTCTTACGTTCCAAACGGTGCATTTTTGTGAAATCACGATAAAATTGCTGTTTTAAACTTGCAAAAACATTGAAAAACGTTGTTTTCAACTACTCAAACTGACAAATTCATGTTTCCTCCGTGCGAAACGGCGATTTATGAGAAATTACGATAAAATTGCTGTTTTAAACTTGCAAAAACATAGAAAAACGCTGTTTTGAACTATTCAAACTGACAAATTCGTGTTTCTTTCGAGTGAAACGGCGATTTATGAGAAATGACTATAAATTTGCTGTTTTAATCTTGCAAAAACATAGAAAACCGCTGTTTTGAACTATTCAAACTGACAAATTCATGTTTCTTCGTGCGAAACGGTGATTTATGAGAAATGACGATAAAATTGCTGTTTTAAACTTGCAAAAACATAGAAAAACGCTGTTTTCAACTATTCAAACTGATAAATTCATGTTTCTTACGTTCGAAACGGTGGATTTTTGTGAAATCACGATAAAATTGCTAATTTAAACTTGCAAAAATATAGAAAAACGCTGTTTTCAACTATTCAAACTGATAAATTCATGTTTCTTACGTTGGAAACGGTGGATTTTTGTGAAATCACGATAAAATTGCTGTTTTAAACTTGCAAAAACATAGAAAAACGCTGTTTTGAACTATTCAAACTGACAAATTTATGTTTGTTTCGTGTGAAACGGCGATTTATGAGAAATGACGATAAAATTGCTGTTTTAAACTTGCAAAAACATAGAAAAACGCTGTTTTGAACTACTCAAACTGACAAATTCATGTTTCTTCCGTGCGAAACGGCGAATTATGAGAAATTACTATAAAATTGCTGTTTTAAACTTGCAAAAACATAGAAAAACGCTGTTTTCAACTATTCAAACTGATAAATTCATGTTTTTTACGTTCCAAACGGTGGATTTTAGTGAAATCACGATAAAATTGTTGTTTTAAACTTGCAAAAACATTGAAAAACGCTGTTTTCAACTATTCAAACTGACAAAATCATGTTTCTTCCGTGCGAAACGGCGATTTATGAGAAATTACGATAAAATTGCTGTTTTAAACTTACAAAAACATAGAAAAACGCTGTTTTGAACTATTCAAACTGACAAATTCATGTTTCTTTCGTGTGAAACGGCGATTTATGAGAAATGACGATAAAATTGCTGTTTTAAACTTGCAAAAACATAGAAAAACGCTGTTTTGAACTACTTAAACTGACAAATTCATGTTTCTTCCGTGCGAAACGGCGATTTATGAGAAATTACTATAAAATTGCTGATTTAAACTTGCAAAAACATATAAAAACGCTGTTTTCAACTATTCAAACTGATAAATTCATGTTTCTTATGTTCCAAACGGTGGATTTTTGTGAAATCACGATACAATTGCTGTTTTAAACTTGCAAAAACATTGAAAAACGCTGTTTTCAACTATTCAAACTGACAAATTCATGTTTCTTCCGTGCGAAACGACGATTTATGAGAAATTACGATAAAATTGCTGTTTTAAACTGGCAAAAACATAGAAAAACGCTGTTTTGAACTATTCAATCTGACAAATTCGTGTTTCTTTTGAGTGAAACGGCGATTTATGAGAAATGACTATAAAATTGCTGTTTTAATCTTGCAAAAACATAGAAAACCGCTGTTTTGAACTATTCAAACTGACAAATTCATGTTTCTTCGTGCGAAACGGTGATTTATGAGAAATGACGATAAAATTGCTGTTTTAAACTTGCAAAAACATAGAAAAACGCTGTTTTCAACTATTCAAACTGATAAATTCATGTTTCTTACGTTCCAAACGGTGGATTTTAGTAAAATCACGATAAAATTGCTGTTTTAAACTTGCAAAAACATTGAAAAACGCTGTTTTCAACTATTCAAACTGACAAAATCATGTTTCTTCCGTGCGAAACGGCGATTTATGAGAAATTATGATAAAATTGCTGTTTTAAACTTGCAAAAACATAGAAAAACGCTGTTTTGAACTATTCAAACTGACAAATTCATGTTTCTTTCGTGTGAAACGGCGATTTATGAGAAATGACGATAAAATTGCTGTTTTAAACCTTCAAAAACATAGAAAAACGCTGTTTTGAACTACTCCAACTGACAAATTCATGTTTCTTCCGTGCGAAACGGCGATTTATGAGAAATTACTATAAAATTGCTGTTTTAAACTTGCAAAAACATAGAAAAACGCTGTTTTCAACTATTCAAACAGATAAATTCATGTTTCTTACGTTCCAAACGGTGCATTTTTGTGAAATCACGATAAAATTGCTGTTTTAAACTTGCAAAAACATTGAAAAACGTTGTTTTCAACTACTCAAACTGACAAATTCATGTTTCCCCCGTGCGAAACGGCGATTTATGAGAAATTACGATAAAATTGCTGTTTTAAACTTGCAAAAACATAGAAAAACGCTGTTTTGAACTATTCAAACTGACAAATTCGTGTTTCTTTCGAGTGAAACGGCGATTTATGAGAAATGACTATAAATTTGCTGTTTTAATCTTGCAAAAACATAGAAAACCGCTGTTTTGAACTATTCAAACTGACAAATTCATGTTTCTTCGTGCGAAACGGTGATTTATGAGAAATGACGATAAAATTGCTGTTTTAAACTTGCAAAAACATAGAAAAACGCTGTTTTCAACTATTCAAACTGATAAATTCATGTTTCTTACGTTCGAAACGGTGGATTTTTGTGAAATCACGATAAAATTGCTGTTTTAAACTTGCAAAAATATAGAAAAACGCTGTTTTCAACTATTCAAACTGATAAATTCATGTTTCTTACGTTGGAAACGGTGGATTTTTGTGAAATCACGATAAAATTGCTGTTTTAAACTTGCAAAAACATAGAAAAACGCTGTTTTGAACTATTCAAACTGACAAATTCATGTTTGTTTCGTGTGAAACGGCGATTTATGAGAAATGACGATAAAATTGCTGTTTTAAACTTGCAAAAACATAGAAAAACGCTGTTTTGAACTACTCAAACTGACAAATTCATGTTTCTTCCGTGCGAAACGGCGAATTATGAGAAATTACTATAAAATTGCTGTTTTAAACTTGCAAAAACATAGAAAAACGCTGTTTTCAACTATTCAAACTGATAAATTCATGTTTCTTACGTTCGAAACGGTGGATTTTTGTGAAATCACGATAAACTTGCAAAAACATAGAAAAACGCTGTTTTGAACTACTCAAACTGACAAATTCATGTTTCTTCCGTGCGAAACGGCGATTTATGAGAAATTACTATAAAATTGCTGTTATAAACTTGCAAAAACATAGAAAAAAGCTGTTTTGAACTATTCAAACTGACAAATTCATGTTTCTTTCGTGTGAAACGGGGATTTATGAGAAATGACGATAAAATTGCTGTTTTAAACTTGCAAAAACATAGAAAAACGCTGTTTTCAACTATTCAAACTGATAAATTCATGTTTCTTACGTTCGAAACGGTAAATTTTTGTGAAATCACGATAAAATTGCTGTTTTAAACTTGCAAAAACATAGAAAAACGCTGTTTTGAACTATTCAAACCGATAAATTCATGTTTCTTACGTTGGAAACGGTGGATTCTTGTGAAATCACGTTAAAATTGCTGTTTTAAACTTGCAAAAACATAGAAAAACGCTGTTTTGAACTATTCAAACTGACAAATTCATGTTTGTTTCGTGTGAAACGGCGATTTATGAGAAATGACGATAAAATTGCTGTTTAAACTTGCAAAAACATAGAAAAACGCTGTTTTGAACTATTCAAACTGACAAATTCATGTTTCTTACGTGTGAAACGGCGATTTATGAGAAATGACGATAAAATTGCTGTTTTAAACTTGCAAAAACATAGAAAAACGCTGTTTTGAACTATTCAAACTGACAAATTCATGTTTCTTTCGTGCGAAACGGCGATTTATGAGAAATGACGATAAAATTGCTGTTTTAAACTTGCAAAAACATAGAAAAACGCTGTTTTGAACTATTTAAACTGACAAATTCATGTTTCTTTCGTGCGAAACGGCGATTTATGAGAAATGACGATAAAATTGCTGTTTTAAACTTGCAAAAACATAGATAAACGCTGTTTTCAACTATTCAAACTGATAAATTCATGTTTCTTACGTTCCAAACGGTGGATTTTTGTGAAATCACGATAAAATTGCTGTTTTAAACTTGCAAAAACATTGAAAAACGCTGTTTTCAACTATTCAAACTGACAAATTCATGTTTCTTCCGTGCGAAACGGCGATTTATGAGAAATTACGATAAAATTGCTGTTTTAAACTTGCAAAAACATAGAAAAACGCTGTTTTGAACTATTCAAACTGACAAATTCATGTTTCTTTCGTGTGAAACGGCGATTTATGAGAAATGACGATAAAATTGCTGTTTTAAACTTGCAAAAACATAGAAAAACGCTGTTTTGAACTATTCAAACTGACAAATTCATGTTTCTTACGTATGAAACGGCGATTTATGAGATTTGACGATAAAATTGCTGTTTTAAACTTGCAAAAACATAGAAAAACGCTGTTTTGAACTATTCAAACTGACAAATTCATGTTTCTTTCGTGCGAAACGGCGATTTATGAGAAATGACGATAAAATTGCTGTTTTAAACTTGCAAAAACCTAGAAAAACGCTGTTTTCAACTATTCAAACTGATAAATTCATGTTTCTTACGTTTGAAACAGTGGATTTTTGTGAAATCACGTTAAACTTGCAAAAACATAGAAAAACGCTGTTTTGAACTACTCAAACTGACAAATTCATGTTTCTTCCGTGCGAAACGGCGATTTATGAGAAATTACTATAAAATTGCTGTTATAAACTTGCAAAAACATAGAAAAAAGCTGTTTTGAACTATTAAAACTGACAAATTCATGTTTCTTTCGTGTGAAACGGGGATTTATGAGAAATGACGATAAAATTGCTGTTTTAAACTTGCAAAAACATAGAAAAATGCAGTTTTTAACTACTCAAACTGACAAATTCATGTTTCTTCCAGCGAAACGGCGATTTATGAGAAATTACTATAAAATTGCTGTTATAAACTTGCAAAAACATAGAAAAACGCTGTTTTGAACTATTCAAACTGACAAATTCATGTTTCTTTCGTGTGAAACGGCGATTTATGAGAAATGACGATAAAATTGCTGTTTTAAACTTGCAAAAACATAGAAAAACGCTGTTTTGAACTATTCAAACTGACAAATTCATGTTTCTTACGTGTGAAACGGCGATTTATGAGAAATGACGATAAATTGCTGTTTTAAACTTGCAAAAACATAGAAAAACGCTGTTTTGAACTATTCAAACTGACATATTCATGTTTCTTTCGTGCGAAACGGCGATTTGTGAGAAATGACGATAAAATTGCTGTTTTAAACTTGCAAAAACATAGAAAAACGCTGTTTTCAACTATTCAAACTGATAAATTCATGTTTCTTACGTTCGAAACGGTGGATTTTTGTGAAATCACGATAAACTTGCAAAAACATAGAAAAACGCTGTTTTGAACTATTCAAACTGACAAATTCGTGTTTCTTTCGAGTGAAACGGCGATTTATGAGAAATGACGATAAAATTGCTGTTTTAATCTTGCAAAAACATAGAAAAACGCTGTTTTGAACTATTCAAACTGACAAATTCATGTTTCTTCGTGCGAAACGGTGATTTATGAGAAATGACGATAAAATTGCTGTTTTAAACTTGCAAAAACATAGAAAAACGCTGTTTTCAACTATTCAAACTGATAAATTCATGTTTCTTACGTTCGAAACGGTGGATTTTTGTGAAATCACGATAAACTTGCAAAAACATAGAAAAACGCTGTTTTGAACTACTCAAACTGACAAATTCATGTTTCTTCCGTGCGAAACGGCGATTTATGAGAAATTACTATAAAATTGCTGTTATAAACTTGCAAAAACATAGAAAAAAGCTGTTTTGAACTATTCAAACTGACAAATTCATGTTTCTTTCGTGTGAAACGGGGATTTATGAGAAATGACGATAAAATTGCTGTTTTAAACTTGCAAAAACATAGAAAAACGCTGTTTTCAACTATTCAAACTGATAAATTCATGTTTCTTACGTTCGAAACGGTAAATTTTTGTGAAATCACGATAAAATTGCTGTTTTAAACTTGCAAAAACATAGAAAAACGCTGTTTTGAACTATTCAAACCGATAAATTCATGTTTCTTACGTTGGAAACGGTGGATTCTTGTGAAATCACGTTAAAATTGCTGTTTTAAACTTGCAAAAACATAGAAAAACGCTGTTTTGAACTATTCAAACTGACAAATTCATGTTTGTTTCGTGTGAAACGGCGATTTATGAGAAATGACGATAAAATTGCTGTTTAAACTTGCAAAAACATAGAAAAACGCTGTTTTGAACTATTCAAACTGACAAATTCATGTTTCTTACGTGTGAAACGGCGATTTATGAGAAATGACGATAAAATTGCTGTTTTAAACTTGCAAAAACATAGAAAAACGCTGTTTTGAACTATTCAAACTGACAAATTCATGTTTCTTTCGTGCGAAACGGCGATTTATGAGAAATGACGATAAAATTGCTGTTTTAAACTTGCAAAAACATAGAAAAACGCTGTTTTGAACTATTTAAACTGACAAATTCATGTTTCTTTCGTGCGAAACGGCGATTTATGAGAAATGACGATAAAATTGCTGTTTTAAACTTGCAAAAACATAGATAAACGCTGTTTTCAACTATTCAAACTGATAAATTCATGTTTCTTACGTTCCAAACGGTGGATTTTTGTGAAATCACGATAAAATTGCTGTTTTAAACTTGCAAAAACATTGAAAAACGCTGTTTTCAACTATTCAAACTGACAAATTCATGTTTCTTCCGTGCGAAACGGCGATTTATGAGAAATTACGATAAAATTGCTGTTTTAAACTTGCAAAAACATAGAAAAACGCTGTTTTGAACTATTCAAACTGACAAATTCATGTTTCTTTCGTGTGAAACGGCGATTTATGAGAAATGACGATAAAATTGCTGTTTTAAACTTGCAAAAACATAGAAAAACGCTGTTTTGAACTATTCAAACTGACAAATTCATGTTTCTTACGTATGAAACGGCGATTTATGAGATTTGACGATAAAATTGCTGTTTTAAACTTGCAAAAACATAGAAAAACGCTGTTTTGAACTATTCAAACTGACAAATTCATGTTTCATTCGTGCGAAACGGCGATTTATGAGAAATGACGATAAAATTGCTGTTTTAAACTTGCAAAAACCTAGAAAAACGCTGTTTTCAACTATTCAAACTGATAAATTCATGTTTCTTACGTTCGAAACGGTGGATTTTTGTGAAATCACGATAAACTTGCAAAAACATAGAAAAACGCTGTTTTGAACTACTCAAACTGACAAATTCATGTTTCTTTCGTGTGAAACGGCGATTTATGAGAAATGACGATAAAATTGCTGTTTTAAACTTGCAAAAACATAGAAAAACGCTGTTTTGAACTATTCAAACTGACAAATTCATGTTTCTTTCGTGCGAAAAGGCGATTTATGAGAAATGACGATAAAATTGCTGTTTTAAACTTGCAAAAACATAGGTTAAACGCTGTTTTGCCTATTCAAACTGACAAATTCATGTTTCTTTCGTGTGAAACGGCGATTTATGAGAAATGACGATAAAATTGCTGTTTTAAACTTGCAAAAACATAGAAAAACGCTGTTTTGAACTATTCAAACTGACAAATTCATGATTCTTTCGTGTGAAACGGCGATTTATGAGAAATGACGATAAAGTTGCTGTTTTAAACTGGCAAAAACATAGAAAAACGCTGTTTTGAACTATTCAAACTCACAAATTCATGTTTCTTTCGTGCGAAACGGCGATTTATGAGAAATGACGATAAAATTGCTGTTTTAAACTTGCAAAAACATAGAAAAACGCTGTTTTCAACTATTCAAACTGATAAATTCATGTTTCTTACGTTCGAAACTGACAAATTCATGTTTCTTCCGTGCGAAACGGCGATTTATGAGAAATTACTATAAAATTGCTGTTATAAACTTGCAAAAACATAGAAAAACGCTGTTTTGAACTATTCAAACTGACAAATTCATGATTCTTTCGTGTGAAACGGCGATTTATGAGAAATGACGATAAAGTTGCTGTTTTAAACTGGCAAAAACATAGAAAAACGCTGTTTTGAACTATTCAAACTCACAAATTCATGTTTCTTTCGTGCGAAACGGCGATTTATGAGAAATGACGATAAAATTGCTGTTTTAAACTTGCAAAAACATAGAAAAACGCTGTTTTCAACTATTCAAACTGATAAATTCATGTTTCTTACGTTCGAAACTGACAAATTCATGTTTCTTCCGTGCGAAACGGCGATTTATGAGAAATTACTATAAAATTGCTGTTATAAACTTGCAAAAACATAGAAAAACGCTGTTTTGAACTATTCAAACTGACAAATTCATGTTTCTTTCGTGCGAAACGGCGATTTATGAGAAATGACGATAAAATTGCTGTTTGTAACTTGCAAAAACATAGGTTAAACGCTGTTTTGCTTATTCAAACTGACAAATTCATGTTTCTTTCGTGTGAAACGGCGATTTATGAGAAATGACAATAAAATTGCTGTTTTAAACTTGCAAAAACATAGAAAAACACTGTTTTGAACTATTCAAACTGACAAATTCATGTTTCTTTCGTGTGAAACGGCGATTTATGAGAAATGACGATAAAATTGCTGTTTTAAACTTGCAAAAACATAGAAAAACGCTGTTTTGAACTATTCAAACTGACAAATTCATGTTTCTTACGTATGAAACGGCGATTTATGAGATTTGACGATAAAATTGCTGTTTTAAACTTGCAAAAACATAGAAAAACGCTGTTTTGAACTATTCAAACTGACAAATTCATGTTTCATTCGTGCGAAACGGCGATTTATGAGAAATGACGATAAAATTGCTGTTTTAAACTTGCAAAAACCTAGAAAAACGCTGTTTTCAACTATTCAAACTGATAAATTCATGTTTCTTACGTTCGAAACGGTGGATTTTTGTGAAATCACGATAAACTTGCAAAAACATAGAAAAACGCTGTTTTGAACTACTCAAACTGACAAATTCATGTTTCTTTCGTGTGAAACGGCGATTTATGAGAAATGACGATAAAATTGCTGTTTTAAACTTGCAAAAACATAGAAAAACGCTGTTTTGAACTATTCAAACTGACAAATTCATGTTTCTTTCGTGCGAAAAGGCGATTTATGAGAAATGACGATAAAATTGCTGTTTTAAACTTGCAAAAACATAGGTTAAACGCTGTTTTGCCTATTCAAACTGACAAATTCATGTTTCTTTCGTGTGAAACGGCGATTTATGAGAAATGACGATAAAATTGCTGTTTTAAACTTGCAAAAACATAGAAAAACGCTGTTTTGAACTATTCAAACTGACAAATTCATGATTCTTTCGTGTGAAACGGCGATTTATGAGAAATGACGATAAAGTTGCTGTTTTAAACTGGCAAAAACATAGAAAAACGCTGTTTTGAACTATTCAAACTCACAAATTCATGTTTCTTTCGTGCGAAACGGCGATTTATGAGAAATGACGATAAAATTGCTGTTTTAAACTTGCAAAAACATAGAAAAACGCTGTTTTCAACTATTCAAACTGATAAATTCATGTTTCTTACGTTCGAAACTGACAAATTCATGTTTCTTCCGTGCGAAACGGCGATTTATGAGAAATTACTATAAAATTGCTGTTATAAACTTGCAAAAACATAGAAAAACGCTGTTTTGAACTATTCAAACTGACAAATTCATGATTCTTTCGTGTGAAACGGCGATTTATGAGAAATGACGATAAAGTTGCTGTTTTAAACTGGCAAAAACATAGAAAAACGCTGTTTTGAACTATTCAAACTCACAAATTCATGTTTCTTTCGTGCGAAACGGCGATTTATGAGAAATGACGATAAAATTGCTGTTTTAAACTTGCAAAAACATAGAAAAACGCTGTTTTCAACTATTCAAACTGATAAATTCATGTTTCTTACGTTCGAAACTGACAAATTCATGTTTCTTCCGTGCGAAACGGCGATTTATGAGAAATTACTATAAAATTGCTGTTATAAACTTGCAAAAACATAGAAAAACGCTGTTTTGAACTATTCAAACTGACAAATTCATGTTTCTTTCGTGCGAAACGGCGATTTATGAGAAATGACGATAAAATTGCTGTTTGTAACTTGCAAAAACATAGGTTAAACGCTGTTTTGCTTATTCAAACTGACAAATTCATGTTTCTTTCGTGTGAAACGGCGATTTATGAGAAATGACAATAAAATTGCTGTTTTAAACTTGCAAAAACATAGAAAAACACTGTTTTGAACTATTCAAACTGACAAATTCATGTTTCTTTCGTGTGAAACGGCGATTTATGAGAAATGACGATAAAATTGCTGTTTTAAACTTGCAAAAACATAGAAAAACGCTGTTTTGAACTTTTCAAACTGACAAATTCATGTTTGTTTCGTGTGAAACGGCGATTTATGAGAAATGACGATAAAATTGCTGTTTTAAACTTGCAAAAACATAGAAAAACGCTGTTTTCAACTGTTCAAACTGATTAATTCATGTTTCTTACGTTCCAAACGGTGGATTTTAGTGAAATCACGATAAAATTGCTGTTTTAAACTTGCAAAAACATTGAAAAACGCTGTTTTCAACTATTCAAACTGACAAAATCATGTTTCTTCCGTGCGAAACGGCGATTTATGAGAAATTACGATAAAATTGCTGTTTTAAACTTGCAAAAACATAGAAAAACGCTGTTTTGAACTATTCAAACTGACAAATTCATGTTTCTTTCGTGTGAAACGGCGATTTATGAGAAATGACGATAAAATTGCTGTTTTAAACGTGCAAAAACATAGAAAAACGCTGTTTTGAACTACTCAAACTGACAAATTCATGTTTCTTCCGTGCGAAACGGCGAATTATGAGAAATTACTATAAAATTGCTGATTTAAACTTGCAAAAACATATAAAAACGCTAATTTCAACTATTCAAACTGATAAATTCATGTTTCTTATGTTCCAAACGGTGGATTTTTGTGAAATCACGATACAATTGCTGTTTTAAACTTGCAAAAACATTGAAAAACGCTGTTTTCAACTATTCAAACTGACAAATTCATGTTTCTTCCGTGCGAAACGGCGATTTATGAGAAATGACGATAAAATTGCTGTTTTAAACTTGCAAAAACATAGAAAAACGCTGTTTTCAACTATTCAAACTGATAAATTCATGTTTCTTACGTTCCAAACGGTGGATTTTAGTGAAATCACGATAAAATTGCTGTTTTAAACTTGCAAAAACATTGAAAAACGCTGTTTTCAACTATTCAAACTGACAAAATCATGTTTCTTCGGTCCGAAACGGCGATTTATGAGAAATTACGATAAAATTGCTGTTTTAAACTTGCAAAAACATAGAAAAACGCTGTTTTGAACTATTCAAACTGACAAATTCATGTTTCTTTCGTGTGAAACGGCGATTTATGAGAAATGACGATAAAATTGCTGTTTTAAACTTGCAAAAACATAGAAAAACGCTGTTTTGAACTATTCAAACTGACAAATTCATGTTTCTTACGTGTGAAACGGCGATTTATGAAAAATGACGATAAATTGCTGTTTTAAACTTGCAAAAACATAGAAAAACGCTGTTTTGAACTATTCAAACTGACATATTCATGTTTCTTTCGTGCGAAACGGCGATTTGTGAGAAATGACGATAAAATTGCTGTTTTAAACTTGCAAAAACATAGAAAAACGCTGTTTTCAACTATTCAAACTGATAAATTCATGTTTCTTACGTTCGAAACGGTGGATTTTTGTGAAATCACGATAAACTTGCAAAAACATAGAAAAACGCTGTTTTGAACTACTCAAACTGACAAATTCATGTTTCTTTCGTGTGAAACGGCGATTTATGAGAAATGACGATAAAATTGCTGTTTTAAACTTGCAAAAACATAGAAAAACGCTGTTTTGAACTATTCAAACTGACAAATTCATGTTTCTTTCGTGCGAAAAGGCGATTTATGAGAAATGACGATAAAATTGCTGTTTTAAACTTGCAAAAACATAGGTTAAACGCTGTTTTGCCTATTCAAACTGACAAATTCATGTTTCTTTCGTGTGAAACGGCGATTTATGAGAAATGACGATAAAATTGCTGTTTTAAACTTGCAAAAACATAGAAAAACGCTGTTTTGAACTATTCAAACTGACAAATTCATGATTCTTTCGTGTGAAACGGCGATTTATGAGAAATGACGATAAAGTTGCTGTTTTAAACTGGCAAAAACATAGAAAAACGCTGTTTTGAACTATTCAAACTCACAAATTCATGTTTCTTTCGTGCGAAACGGCGATTTATGAGAAATGACGATAAAATTGCTGTTTTAAACTTGCAAAAACATAGAAAAACGCTGTTTTCAACTATTCAAACTGATAAATTCATGTTTCTTACGTTCGAAACTGACAAATTCATGTTTCTTCCGTGCGAAACGGCGATATATGAGAAATTACTATAAAATTGCTGTTATAAACTTGCAAAAACATAGAAAAACGCTGTTTTGAACTATTCAAACTGACAAATTCATGATTCTTTCGTGTGAAACGGCGATTTATGAGAAATGACGATAAAGTTGCTGTTTTAAACTGGCAAAAACATAGAAAAACGCTGTTTTGAACTATTCAAACTCACAAATTCATGTTTCTTTCGTGCGAAATGGCGATTTATGAGAAATGACGATAAAATTGCTGTTTTAAACTTGCAAAAACATAGAAAAACGCTGTTTTCAACTATTCAAACTGATAAATTCATGTTTCTTACGTTCGAAACTGACAAATTCATGTTTCTTCAGTGCGAAACGGCGATTTATGAGAAATTACTATAAAATTGCTGTTATAAACTTGCAAAAACATAGAAAAACGCTGTTTTGAACTATTCAAACTGACAAATTCATGTTTCTTTCGTGCGAAACGGCGATTTATGAGAAATGACGATAAAATTGCTGTTTGTAACTTGCAAAAACATAGGTTAAACGCTGTTTTGCTTATTCAAACTGACAAATTCATGTTTCTTTCGTGTGAAACGGCGATTTATGAGAAATGACAATAAAATTGCTGTTTTAAACTTGCAAAAACATAGAAAAACACTGTTTTGAACTATTCAAACTGACAAATTCATGTTTCTTTCGTGTGAAACGGCGATTTATGAGAAATGACGATAAAATTGCTGTTTTAAACTTGCAAAAACATAGAAAAACGCTGTTTTGAACTTTTCAAACTGACAAATTCATGTTTGTTTCGTGTGAAACGGCGATTTATGAGAAATGACGATAAAATTGCTGTTTTAAACTTGCAAAAACATAGAAAAACGCTGTTTTCAACTGTTCAAACTGATTAATTCATGTTTCTTACGTTCCAAACGGTGGATTTTAGTGAAATCACGATAAAATTGCTGTTTTAAACTTGCAAAAACATTGAAAAACGCTGTTTTCAACTATTCAAACTGACAAAATCATGTTTCTTCCGTGCGAAACGGCGATTTATGAGAAATTACGATAAAATTGCTGTTTTAAACTTGCAAAAACATAGAAAAACGCTGTTTTGAACTATTCAAACTGACAAATTCATGTTTCTTTCGTGTGAAACGGCGATTTATGAGAAATGACGATAAAATTGCTGTTTTAAACGTGCAAAAACATAGAAAAACGCTGTTTTGAACTACTCAAACTGACAAATTCATGTTTCTTCCGTGCGAAACGGCGAATTATGAGAAATTACTATAAAATTGCTGATTTAAACTTGCAAAAACATATAAAAACGCTAATTTCAACTATTCAAACTGATAAATTCATGTTTCTTATGTTCCAAACGGTGGATTTTTGTGAAATCACGATACAATTGCTGTTTTAAACTTGCAAAAACATTGAAAAACGCTGTTTTCAACTATTCAAACTGACAAATTCATGTTTCTTCCGTGCGAAACGGCGATTTATGAGAAATGACGATAAAATTGCTGTTTTAAACTTGCAAAAACATAGAAAAACGCTGTTTTCAACTATTCAAACTGATAAATTCATGTTTCTTACGTTCCAAACGGTGGATTTTAGTGAAATCACGATAAAATTGCTGTTTTAAACTTGCAAAAACATTGAAAAACGCTGTTTTCAACTATTCAAACTGACAAAATCATGTTTCTTCGGTCCGAAACGGCGATTTATGAGAAATTACGATAAAATTGCTGTTTTAAACTTGCAAAAACATAGAAAAACGCTGTTTTGAACTATTCAAACTGACAAATTCATGTTTCTTTCGTGTGAAACGGCGATTTATGAGAAATGACGATAAAATTGCTGTTTTAAACTTGCAAAAACTTAGAAAAACGCTGTTTTGAACTACTCAAACTGACAAATTCATGTTTCTTCCGTGCGAAACGGCGATTTATGAGAAATTACTATAAAATTGCTGTTTTAAACTTGCAAAAACATAGAAAAACGCTGTTTTCAACTATTCAAACAGATAAATTCATGTTTCTTACGTTCCAAACGGTGCATTTTTGTGAAATCACGATAAAATTGTTGTTTTAAACTTGCAAAAACATTGAAAAACGTTGTTTTCAACTATTCAAACTGACAAATTCATGTTTCTTCCGTGCGAAACGGCGATTTATGAGAAATTACGATAAAATTGCTGTTTTAAACTTGCAAAAACATAGAAAAACGCTGTTTTGAACTATTCAAACTGACAAATTCGTGTTTCTTTCGAGTGAAACGGCGATTTATGAGAAATGACGATAAAATTGCTGTTTTAATCTTGCAAAAACATAGAAAAACGCTGTTTTGAACTATTCAAACTGACAAATTCATGTTTCTTCGTGCGAAACGGTGATTTATGAGAAATGACGATAAAATTGCTGTTTTAAACTTGCAAAAACATAGAAAAACGCTGTTTTCAACTATTCAAACTGATAAATTCATGTTTCTTACGTTCGAAACGGTGGATTTTTGTGAAATCACGATAAACTTGCAAAAACATAGAAAAACGCTGTTTTGAACTACTCAAACTGACAAATTCATGTTTCTTCCGTACGAAACGGCGATTTATGAGAAATTACTATAAAATTGCTGTTATAAACTTGCAAAAACATAGAAAAAAGCTGTTTTGAACTATTCAAACTGACAAATTCATGTTTCTTTCGTGTGAAACGGGGATTTATGAGAAATGACGATAAAATTGCTGTTTTAAACTTGCAAAAACATAGAAAAATGCAGTTTTGAACTACTCAAACTGACAAATTCATGTTTCTTCCCAGCGAAACGGCGATTTATGAGAAATTACTATAAAATTGCTGTTATAAACTTGCAAAAACATAGAAAAACGCTGTTTTGAACTATTCAAACTGACAAATTCATGTTTCTTTCGTGTGAAACGGCGATTTATGAGAAATGACGATAAAATTGCTGTTTTAAACTTGCAAAAACATAGAAAAACGCTGTTTTGAACTATTCAAACTGACAAAATCATGTTTCTTACGTGTGAAACGGCGATTTATGAGAAATGACGATAAAATTGCTGTTTTAAACTTGCAAAAACATAGAAAAACGCTGTTTTGAACTATTCAAACTGACAAATTCATGTTTCTTTCGTGTGAAACGGCGATTTATGAGAAATGACGATAAAATTGCTGTTTTAAACTTGCAAAAACATAGAAAAACGCTGTTTTGAACTATTCAAACTGACAAATTCATGTTTCTTACGTGTGAAACGGCGATTTATGAGAAATGACGATAAATTGCTGTTTTAAACTTGCAAAAACATAGAAAAACGCTGTTTTGAACTATTCAAACTGACATATTCATGTTTCTTTCGTGCGAAACGGCGATTTGTGAGAAATGACGATAAAATTGCTGTTTTAAACTTGCAAAAACATAGAAAAACGCTGTTTTCAACTATTCAAACTGATAAATTCATGTTTCTTACGTTCGAAACGGTGGATTTTTGTGAAATCACGATAAACTTGCAAAAACATAGAAAAACGCTGTTTTGAACTACTCAAACTGACAAATTCATGTTTCTTTCGTGTGAAACGGCGATTTATGAGAAATGACGATAAAATTGCTGTTTTAAACTTGCAAAAACATAGAAAAACGCTGTTTTGAACTATTCAAACTGACAAATTCATGTTTCTTTCGTGCGAAAAGGCGATTTATGAGAAATGACGATAAAATTGCTGTTTTAAACTTGCAAAAACATAGAAAAACGCTGTTTTGAACTATTCAAACTGACAAATTCATGATTCTTTCGTGTGAAACGGCGATTTATGAGAAATGACGATAAAGTTGCTGTTTTAAACTGGCAAAAACATAGAAAAACGCTGTTTTGAACTATTCAAACTCACAAATTCATGTTTCTTTCGTGCGAAACGGCGATTTATGAGAAATGACGATAAAATTGCTGTTTTAAACTTGCAAAAACATAGAAAAACGCTGTTTTCAACTATTCAAACTGATAAATTCATGTTTCTTACGTTCGAAACTGACAAATTCATGTTTCTTCCGTGCGAAACGGCGATTTATGAGAAATTACTATAAAATTGCTGTTATAAACTTGCAAAAACATAGAAAAACGCTGTTTTGAACTATTCAAACTGACAAATTCATGTTTCTTTCGTGCGAAACGGCGATTTATGAGAAATGACGATAAAATTGCTGTTTGTAACTTGCAAAAACATAGGTTAAACGCTGTTTTGCTTATTCAAACTGACAAATTCATGTTTCTTTCGTGTGAAACGGCGATTTATGAGAAATGACAATAAAATTGCTGTTTTAAACTTGCAAAAACATAGAAAAACACTGTTTTGAACTATTCAAACTGACAAATTCATGTTTCTTTCGTGTGAAACGGCGATTTATGAGAAATGACGATAAAATTGCTGTTTTAAACTTGCAAAAACATAGAAAAACGCTGTTTTGAACTTTTCAAACTGACAAATTCATGTTTGTTTCGTGTGAAACGGCGATTTATGAGAAATGACGATAAAATTGCTGTTTTAAACTTGCAAAAACATAGAAAAACGCTGTTTTCAACTGTTCAAACTGATTAATTCATGTTTCTTACGTTCCAAACGGTGGATTTTAGTGAAATCACGATAAAATTGCTGTTTTAAACTTGCAAAAACATAGGTTAAACGCTGTTTTGCCTATTCAAACTGACAAATTCATGTTTCTTTCGTGTGAAACGGCGATTTATGAGAAATGACGATAAAATTGCTGTTTTAAACTTGCAAAAACATAGAAAAACGCTGTTTTGAACTATTCAAACTGACAAATTCATGATTCTTTCGTGTGAAACGGCGATTTATGAGAAATGACGATAAAGTTGCTGTTTTAAACTGGCAAAAACATAGAAAAACGCTGTTTTGAACTATTCAAACTCACAAATTCATGTTTCTTTCGTGCGAAACGGCGATTTATGAGAAATGACGATAAAATTGCTGTTTTAAACTTGCAAAAACATAGAAAAACGCTGTTTTCAACTATTCAAACTGATAAATTCATGTTTCTTACGTTCGAAACTGACAAATTCATGTTTCTTCCGTGCGAAACGGCGATTTATGAGAAATTACTATAAAATTGCTGTTATAAACTTGCAAAAACATAGAAAAACGCTGTTTTGAACTATTCAAACTGACAAATTCATGTTTCTTTCGTGCGAAACGGCGATTTATGAGAAATGACGATAAAATTGCTGTTTGTAACTTGCAAAAACATAGGTTAAACGCTGTTTTGCTTATTCAAACTGACAAATTCATGTTTCTTTCGTGTGAAACGGCGATTTATGAGAAATGACAATAAAATTGCTGTTTTAAACTTGCAAAAACATAGAAAAACACTGTTTTGAACTATTCAAACTGACAAATTCATGTTTCTTTCGTGTGAAACGGCGATTTATGAGAAATGACGATAAAATTGCTGTTTTAAACTTGCAAAAACATAGAAAAAACGCTGTTTTGAACTTTTCAAACTGACAAATTCATGTTTGTTTCGTGTGAAACGGCGATTTATGAGAAATGACGATAAAATTGCTGTTTTAAACTTGCAAAAACATAGAAAAACGCTGTTTTCAACTGTTCAAACTGATTAATTCATGTTTCTTACGTTCCAAACGGTGGATTTTAGTGAAATCACGATAAAATTGCTGTTTTAAACTTGCAAAAACATTGAAAAACGCTGTTTTCAACTATTCAAACTGACAAAAATCATGTTTCTTCCGTGCGAAACGGCGATTTATGAGAAATTACGATAAAATTGCTGTTTTAAACTTGCAAAAACATAGAAAAACGCTGTTTTGAACTATTCAAACTGACAAATTCATGTTTCTTTCGTGTGAAACGGCGATTTATGAGAAATGACGATAAAATTGCTGTTTTAAACGTGCAAAAACATAGAAAAACGCTGTTTTGAACTACTCAAACTGACAAATTCATGTTTCTTCCGTGCGAAACGGCGAATTATGAGAAATTACTATAAAATTGCTGATTTAAACTTGCAAAAACATATAAAAACGCTAATTTCAACTATTCAAACTGATAAATTCATGTTTCTTATGTTCCAAACGGTGGATTTTGTGAAATCACGATACAATTGCTGTTTTAAACTTGCAAAAACATTGAAAAACGCTGTTTTCAACTATTCAAACTGACAAATTCATGTTTCTTCCGTGCGAAACGGCGATTTATGAGAAATGACGATAAAATTGCTGTTTTAAACTTGCAAAAACATAGAAAAACGCTGTTTTCAACTATTCAAACTGATAAATTCATGTTTCTTACGTTCCAAACGGTGGATTTTAGTGAAATCACGATAAAATTGCTGTTTTAAACTTGCAAAAACATTGAAAAACGCTGTTTTCAACTATTCAAACTGACAAAATCATGTTTTTTCGGTCCGAAACGGCGATTTATGAGAAATTACGATAAAATTGCTGTTTTAAACTTGCAAAAACATAGAAAAAACGCTGTTTTGAACTATTCAAACTGACAAATTATGTTTCTTTCGTGTGAAACGGCGATTTATGAGAAATGACGATAAAATTGCTGTTTTAAACTTGCAAAAACTTAGAAAAACGCTGTTTTGAACTACTCAAACTGACAAATTCATGTTTCTTCCGTGCGAAACGGCGATTTATGAGAAATTACTATAAAATTGCTGTTTTAAACTTGCAAAAACATAGAAAAACGCTGTTTCCAACTATTCAAACAGATAAATTCATGTTTCTTACGTTCCAAACGGTGCATTTTTGTGAAATCACGATAAAATTGTTGTTTTAAACTTGCAAAAACATTGAAAAACGTTGTTTTCAACTATTCAAACTGACAAATTCATGTTTCTTCCGTGCGAAACGGCGATTTATGAGAAATTACGATAAAATTGCTGTTTTAAACTTGCAAAAAACATAGAAAAACGCTGTTTTGAACTATTCAAACTGACAAATTCGTGTTTCTTTCGAGTGAAACGGCGATTTATGAGAAATGACGATAAAATTGCTGTTTTAATCTTGCAAAAACATAGAAAAACGCTGTTTTGAACTATTCAAACTGACAAATTCATGTTTCTTCGTGCGAAACGGTGATTTATGAGAAATGACGATAAAATTGCTGTTTTAAACTTGCAAAAACATAGAAAAACGCTGTTTTCAACTATTCAAACTGATAAATTCATGTTTCTTACGTTCGAAACGGTGGATTTTTGTGAAATCACGATAAACTTGCAAAAACATAGAAAAACGCTGTTTTGAACTACTCAACTGACAAATTCATGTTTCTTCCGTACGAAACGGCGATTTATGAGAAATTACTATAAAATTGCTGTTATAAACTTGCAAAAACATAGAAAAAAGCTGTTTTGAACTATTCAAACTGACAAATTCATGTTTCTTTCGTGTGAAACGGGGATTTATGAGAAATGACGATAAAATTGCTGTTTTAAACTTGCAAAAACATAGAAAAATGCAGTTTTGAACTACTCAAACTGACAAATTCATGTTTCTTCCCAGCGAAACGGCGATTTATGAGAAATTACTATAAAATTGCTGTTATAAACTTGCAAAAACATAGAAAAACGCTGTTTTGAACTATTCAAACTGACAAATTCATGTTTCTTTCGTGTGAAACGGCGATTTATGAGAAATGACGATAAAATTGCTGTTTTAAACTTGCAAAAACATAGAAAAACGCTGTTTTGAACTATTCAAACTGACAAAATCATGTTTCTTACGTGTGAAACGGCGATTTATGAGAAATGACGATAAAATTGCTGTTTTAAACTTGCAAAAACATAGAAAAACGCTGTTTTGAACTATTCAAACTGACAAATTCATGTTTCTTACGTTCCGAACGGTGGATTTTTGTGAAATCACGATAAAATTGCTGTTTTAAACTTGCAAAAACATTGAAAAACGCTGTTTTCAACTATTCAAACTGACAAATTCATATTTCTTCCGTGCGAAACGGCGATTTATGAGAAATTACGATAAAATTGCTGTTTTAAACTTGCAAAAACATAGAAAAACGCTGTTTTGAACTATTCAAACTGACAAATTCATGTTTTTTTCGTGTGTGAAACGGCGATTTGAGAAATGACGATAAAATTGCTGTTTTAAACTTGCAAAAACATAGAAAAACGCTGTTTTTGAACTACTCAAACTGACAATTCATGTTTCTTTCGTGCGAAACGGCGATTTTATGATAAATGACGATAAAATTGCTGTTTTAAACTTGCAAAAACAGAAAAACGCTGTTTTGAACTATTCAAACTGACAAATTCATGTTTCTTCGTGTGAAACGGCGATTTATGAGAAATGACGATAAAATTGCTGTTTTAAACTTGCAAAAACATAGAAAAACGCTGTTTTGAACTATTCAAACTGACAAATTCATGTTTCTTTCGTGCGAAAAGGCGATTTATGAGAAATGACGATAAAATTGCTGTTTTTAAACTTGCAAAAACATAGGTTAAACGCTGTTTTGCCTATTCAAACTGACAAATTCATGTTTCTTCCGTGCGAAACGGCGATTTATGAGAAATTACTATAAAATTGCTGCTTTAAACTTGCAAAAACATAGAAAAACGCTGTTTTCAACTATTCAAACAGATAAATTCATGTTTTTTAAGTTCCAAACGGTGCATTTTTGTGAAATCACGATAAAATTGTTGTTTTAAACTTGCAAAAACATTGAAAAACGTTGTTTTTAACTATTTAAACTGACAAATTCATGTTTCTTCCGTGCGAAACGGCGATTTATGAGAAATTACGATAAAATTGCTGTTTTAAACTTGCAAAAACATAGAAAAACGCTGTTTTGAACTATTCAAACTGACAAATTCGTGTTTCTTTCGAGTGAAACGGCGATTTATGAGAAATGACGATAAAATTGCTGTTTTAATCTTGCAAAAACATAGAAAAACGCTGTTTTGAACTATTCAAACTGACAAATTCATGTTTCTTTGTGCGAAACGGTGATTTATGAGAAATGACGATAAAATTGCTGTTTTAAACTTGCAAAAAAATAGAAAAACGCTGTTTTCAACTATTCAAACTGATAAATTCATGTTTCTTACGTTCGAAACGGTGGATTTTTGTGAAATCACGATAAACTTGCAAAAACATAGAAAAACGCTGTTTTGAACTACTCAAACTGACAAATTCATGTTTCTTCCGTGCGAAACGGCGATTTATGAGAAATTACTATAAAATTGCTGTTATAAACTTGCAAAAACATAGAAAAAAGCTGTTTTGAACTATTCAAACTGACAAATTCATGTTTCTTTCGTGTGAAACGGGGATTTATGAGAAATGACGATAAAATTGCTGTTTTAAACTTGCAAAAACATAGAAAAATGCAGTTTTGAACTACTCAAACTGACAAATTCATGTTTCTTCCCAGCGAAACGGCGATTTATGAGAAATTACTATAAAATTGCTGTTATAAACTTGCAAAAACATAGAAAAACGCTGTTTTGAACTATTCAAACTGACAAATTCATGTTTCTTTCGTGTGAAACGGCGATTTATGAGAAATGACGATAAAATTGCTGTTTTAAACTTGCAAAAACATAGAAAAACGCTGTTTTGAACTATTCAAACTGACAAATTCATGTTTCTTACGTGTGAAACGGCGATTTATGAGAAATGACGATAAAATTGCTGTTTTAAACTTGCAAAAACATAGAAAAACGCTGTTTTGAACTATTCAAACTGACAAATTCATGTTTCCTACGTTCCGAACGGTGGATTTTTGTGAAATCACGATAAAATTGCTGTTTTAAACTTGCAAAAACATTGAAAAACGCTGTTTTCAACTATTCAAACTGACAAATTCATGTTTCTTCCGTGCGAAACGGCGATTTATGAGAAATTACGATAAAATTGCTGTTTTAAACTTGCAAAAACATAGAAAAACGCTGTTTTGAACTATTCAAACTGACAAATTCATGTTTCTTTAGTGTGAAACGGCGATTTGAGAAATGACGATAAAATTGCTGTTTTAAACTTGCAAAAACATAGAAAAACGCTGTTTTGAACTACTCAAACTGACAAATTCATGTTTCTTTCGTGCGAAACGGCGATTTATGATAAATGACGATAAAATTGCTGTTTTAAACTTGCAAAAACAGAAAAACGCTGTTTTGAACTATTCAAACTGACAAATTCATGTTTCTTTCGTGTGAAACAACGATTTATGAGAAATGACGATAAAATTGCTGTTTTAAACTTGCAAAAACTTAGAAAAACGCTGTTTTGAACTACTCAAACTGACAAAATCATGTTTCTTCCGTGCGAAACGGCGATTTATGAGAAATTACTATAAAATTGCTGTTTTAAACTTGCAAAAAACATAGAAAAACGCTGTTTTCAACTATTCATACAGATAAATTCATGTTTCTTACGTTCCAAACGGTGCAATTTTGTGAAATCACGATAAAATTGTTGTTTTAAACTTGCAAAAACATTGAAAAACATTGTTTTCAACTATTCAAACTGACAAATTCATGTTTCTTCCGTGCGAAACGGCGATTTATGAGAAATAACGATAAAATTGCTGTTTTAAACTTGCAAAAACATAGAAAAACGCTGTTTTGAACTATTCAAACTGACAAATTCGTGTTTCTTTCGAGTGAAACGGCGATTTATGAGAAATGACGATAAAATTGCTGTTTTAATCTTGCAAAAACATAGAAAAACGCTGTTTTGAACTATTCAAACTGACAAATTCATGTTTCTTCGTGCGAAACGGTGATTTATGAGAAATGACGATAAAATTGCTGTTTTAAACTTGCAAAAACATAGAAAAACGCTGTTTTCAACTATTCAAACTGATAAATTCATGTTTCTTACGTTCGAAACGGTGGATTTTTGTGAAATCACGATAAACTTGCAAAAACATAGAAAAACGCTGTTTTGAACTACTCAAACTGACAAATTCATGTTTCTTCCGTGCGAAACGGCGATTTATGAGAAATTACTATAAAATTGCTGTTATAAACTTGCAAAAACATAGAAAAAAGCTGTTTTGAACTATTCAAACTGACAAATTCATGTTTCTTTCGTGTGAAACGGGGATTTATGAGAAATGACGATAAAATTGCTGTTTTAAACTTGCAAAAACATAGAAAAATGCAGTTTTGAACTACTCAAACTGACAAATTCATGTTTCTTCCCAGCGAAACGGCGATTTATGAGAAATTACTATAAAATTGCTGTTATAAACTTGCAAAAACATAGAAAAACGCTGTTTTGAACTATTCAAACTGACAAATTCATGTTTCTTTCGTGTGAAACGGCGATTTATGAGAAATGACGATAAAATTGCTGTTTTAAACTTGCAAAAACATAGAAAAACGCTGTTTTGAACTATTCAAACTGACAAAATCATGTTTCTTACGTGTGAAACGGCGATTTATGAGAAATGACGATAAAATTGCTGTTTTAAACTTGCAAAAACATAGAAAAACGCTGTTTTGAACTATTCAAACTGACAAATTCATGTTTCTTACGTTCCGAACGGTGGATTTTTGTGAAATCACGATAAAATTGCTGTTTTAAACTTGCAAAAACATTGAAAAACGCTGTTTTCAACTATTCAAACTGACAAATTCATGTTTCTTCCGTGCGAAACGGCGATTTATGAGAAATTACGATAAAATTGCTGTTTTAAACTTGCAAAAACATAGAAAAACGCTGTTTTGAACTATTCAAACTGACAAATTCATGTTTCTTTCGTGTGAAACGGCGATTTGAGAAATGACGATAAAATTGCTGTTTTAAACTTGCAAAAACATTGAAAAACGCTGTTTTCAACTATTCAAACTGACAAATTCATATTTCTTCCGTGCGAAACGGCGATTTATGAGAAATTACGATAAAATTGCTGTTTTAAACTTGCAAAAACATAGAAAAACGCTGTTTTGAACTATTCAAACTGACAAATTCATGTTTTTTTCGTGTGAAACGGCGATTTGAGAAATGACGATAAAATTGCTGTTTTAAACTTGCAAAAACATAGAAAAACGCTGTTTTGAACTACTCAAACTGACAAATTCATGTTTCTTTCGTGCGAAACGGCGATTTATGATAAATGACGATAAAATTGCTGTTTTAAACTTGCAAAAACAGAAAAACGCTGTTTTGAACTATTCAAACTGACAAATTCATGTTTCTTTCGTGTGAAACGGCGATTTATGAGAAATGACGATAAAATTGCTGTTTTAAACTTGCAAAAACATAGAAAAACGCTGTTTTGAACTATTCAAACTGACAAATTCATGTTTCTTTCGTGCGAAAAGGCGATTTATGAGAAATGACGATAAAATTGCTGTTTTAAACTTGCAAAAACATAGGTTAAACGCTGTTTTGCCTATTCAAACTGACAAATTCATGTTTCTTCCGTGCGAAACGGCGATTTATGAGAAATTACTATAAAATTGCTGCTTTAAACTTGCAAAAACATAGAAAAACGCTGTTTTCAACTATTCAAACAGATAAATTCATGTTTTTTAAGTTCCAAACGGTGCATTTTTGTGAAATCACGATAAAATTGTTGTTTTAAACTTGCAAAAACATTGAAAAACGTTGTTTTTAACTATTTAAACTGACAAATTCATGTTTCTTCCGTGCGAAACGGCGATTTATGAGAAATTACGATAAAATTGCTGTTTTAAACTTGCAAAAACATAGAAAAACGCTGTTTTGAACTATTCAAACTGACAAATTCGTGTTTCTTTCGAGTGAAACGGCGATTTATGAGAAATGACGATAAAATTGCTGTTTTAATCTTGCAAAAACATAGAAAAACGCTGTTTTGAACTATTCAAACTGACAAATTCATGTTTCTTTGTGCGAAACGGTGATTTATGAGAAATGACGATAAAATTGCTGTTTTAAACTTGCAAAAAAATAGAAAAACGCTGTTTTCAACTATTCAAACTGATAAATTCATGTTTCTTACGTTCGAAACGGTGGATTTTTGTGAAATCACGATAAACTTGCAAAAACATAGAAAAACGCTGTTTTGAACTACTCAAACTGACAAATTCATGTTTCTTCCGTGCGAAACGGCGATTTATGAGAAATTACTATAAAATTGCTGTTATAAACTTGCAAAAACATAGAAAAAAGCTGTTTTGAACTATTCAAACTGACAAATTCATGTTTCTTTCGTGTGAAACGGGGATTTATGAGAAATGACGATAAAATTGCTGTTTTAAACTTGCAAAAACATAGAAAAATGCAGTTTTGAACTACTCAAACTGACAAATTCATGTTTCTTCCCAGCGAAACGGCGATTTATGAGAAATTACTATAAAATTGCTGTTATAAACTTGCAAAAACATAGAAAAACGCTGTTTTGAACTATTCAAACTGACAAATTCATGTTTCTTTCGTGTGAAACGGCGATTTATGAGAAATGACGATAAAATTGCTGTTTTAAACTTGCAAAAACATAGAAAAACGCTGTTTTGAACTATTCAAACTGACAAATTCATGTTTCTTACGTGTGAAACGGCGATTTATGAGAAATGACGATAAAATTGCTGTTTTAAACTTGCAAAAACATAGAAAAACGCTGTTTTGAACTATTCAAACTGACAAATTCATGTTTCCTACGTTCCGAACGGTGGATTTTTGTGAAATCACGATAAAATTGCTGTTTTAAACTTGCAAAAACATTGAAAAACGCTGTTTTCAACTATTCAAACTGACAAATTCATGTTTCTTCCGTGCGAAACGGCGATTTATGAGAAATTACGATAAAATTGCTGTTTTAAACTTGCAAAAACATAGAAAAACGCTGTTTTGAACTATTCAAACTGACAAATTCATGTTTCTTTAGTGTGAAACGGCGATTTGAGAAATGACGATAAAATTGCTGTTTTAAACTTGCAAAAACATAGAAAAACGCTGTTTTGAACTACTCAAACTGACAAATTCATGTTTCTTTCGTGCGAAACGGCGATTTATGATAAATGACGATAAAATTGCTGTTTTAAACTTGCAAAAACAGAAAAACGCTGTTTTGAACTATTCAAACTGACAAATTCATGTTTCTTTCGTGTGAAACAACGATTTATGAGAAATGACGATAAAATTGCTGTTTTAAACTTGCAAAAACTTAGAAAAACGCTGTTTTGAACTACTCAAACTGACAAAATCATGTTTCTTCCGTGCGAAACGGCGATTTATGAGAAATTACTATAAAATTGCTGTTTTAAACTTGCAAAAAACATAGAAAAACGCTGTTTTCAACTATTCATACAGATAAATTCATGTTTCTTACGTTCCAAACGGTGCAATTTTGTGAAATCACGATAAAATTGTTGTTTTAAACTTGCAAAAACATTGAAAAACATTGTTTTCAACTATTCAAACTGACAAATTCATGTTTCTTCCGTGCGAAACGGCGATTTATGAGAAATAACGATAAAATTGCTGTTTTAAACTTGCAAAAACATAGAAAAACGCTGTTTTGAACTATTCAAACTGACAAATTCGTGTTTCTTTCGAGTGAAACGGCGATTTATGAGAAATGACGATAAAATTGCTGTTTTAATCTTGCAAAAACATAGAAAAACGCTGTTTTGAACTATTCAAACTGACAAATTCATGTTTCTTCGTGCGAAACGGTGATTTATGAGAAATGACGATAAAATTGCTGTTTTAAACTTGCAAAAACATAGAAAAACGCTGTTTTCAACTATTCAAACTGATAAATTCATGTTTCTTACGTTCGAAACGGTGGATTTTTGTGAAATCACGATAAACTTGCAAAAACATAGAAAAACGCTGTTTTGAACTACTCAAACTGACAAATTCATGTTTCTTCCGTGCGAAACGGCGATTTATGAGAAATTACTATAAAATTGCTGTTATAAACTTGCAAAAACATAGAAAAAAGCTGTTTTGAACTATTCAAACTGACAAATTCATGTTTCTTTCGTGTGAAACGGGGATTTATGAGAAATGACGATAAAATTGCTGTTTTAAACTTGCAAAAACATAGAAAAATGCAGTTTTGAACTACTCAAACTGACAAATTCATGTTTCTTCCCAGCGAAACGGCGATTTATGAGAAATTACTATAAAATTGCTGTTATAAACTTGCAAAAACATAGAAAAACGCTGTTTTGAACTATTCAAACTGACAAATTCATGTTTCTTTCGTGTGAAACGGCGATTTATGAGAAATGACGATAAAATTGCTGTTTTAAACTTGCAAAAACATAGAAAAACGCTGTTTTGAACTATTCAAACTGACAAAATCATGTTTCTTACGTGTGAAACGGCGATTTATGAGAAATGACGATAAAATTGCTGTTTTAAACTTGCAAAAACATAGAAAAACGCTGTTTTGAACTATTCAAACTGACAAATTCATGTTTCTTACGTTCCGAACGGTGGATTTTTGTGAAATCACGATAAAATTGCTGTTTTAAACTTGCAAAAACATTGAAAAACGCTGTTTTCAACTATTCAAACTGACAAATTCATGTTTCTTCCGTGCGAAACGGCGATTTATGAGAAATTACGATAAAATTGCTGTTTTAAACTTGCAAAAACATAGAAAAAACGCTGTTTTGAACTATTCAAACTGACAAATTCATGTTTCTTTCGTGTGAAACGGCGATTTGAGAAATGACGATAAAATTGCTGTTTTAAACTTGCAAAAACATAGAAAAACGCTGTTTTGAACTACTCAAACAGACAAATTCATGTTTCTTTCGTGCGAAACGGCGATTTATGAGAAATGACGATAAAATTGCTGTTTTCAACTTGCAAAAACATAGAAAAAACGCTGTTTTCAACTATTCAAACTGACAAAATCATGTTTCTTCCGTGCGAAACGGCGATTTATGAGAAATGACGATAAAATTGCTGTTTTAAACTTGCAAAAACATAGGTTAAACGCTGTTTTGCCTATTCAAACTGACAAATTCATGTTTCTTTCGTGTGAAACGGCGATTTATGAGAAATGACGATAAAATTGCTGTTTTAAACTTGCAAAAACATAGAAAAACGCTGTTTTGAACTATTCAAACTGACAAATTCTTGATTCTTTCGTGTGAAACGGCGATTTATGAGAAATGACGATAAAGTTGCTGTTTTAAACTGGCAAAAACATAGAAAAACGCTGTTTTGAACTATTCAAACTCACAAATTCATGTTTCTTTCGTGCGAAACGGCGATTTATGAGAAATGACGATAAAATTGCTGTTTTAAACTTGCAAAAACATAGAAAAACGCTGTTTTCAACTATTCAAACTGATAAATTCATGTTTCTTACGTTCGAAACTGACAAATTC
>CAWWDY010001010.1:0-13000 GCA_963942605.1 Poecilus cupreus
GTTTTCGTTAATCAAATTTACTGCTTTATCTGTTAATTTACTTAACACTAATGAAAAAGCATATTTGGTTTGCAATGCATTAATTGTTGTTGATTGCACTATTTCGTAGAATAAATCTACTTGAATTATAAAGTTTGGTAATCTATTTACATCACCATTGTATTCAGGGATGACATTAGCCAGATTTTTAATATCTGCGTAAGTTGTCATTTCTGTATTATTCAATCTATTTGATTGCAAAGAAATATTGTTTAATAAATTACTTAATATTTCAAATTCTTGATTTGTATCAGATGACAGTGGTTCGTTATCTGACATGTAATTTATAAGTTTAAAAAGAAACAATGAGACTTACAGACTTATTGTGAGTATCTGTATTGTTGACATCTCCTTTGTTGCGGGTGGGCTGATGACGTTCAGTTGACGGATACCTTGAGCTGCGAGCTGCTTGCTGCTTGGCCTGGTGGATTCGATGGGTCGTATGAATAGACCTCTGATGGGTCGTATGAATAGACCTCTGATGCAACCACTGTTTAGGTTGATTGTTGATTAGCGAAGACTTATTGGTGTTGCTTTGCTTTTACGAAGGCTTCTTGCTTGCTAGGCTTTGAGTTTCTTCGCACTATTAATTGTTTGGTTCGGTCACACTGAGCAACAATTGAAATTGTTGAATAAAGCGATGACAGATTTACGGCGAATTTTCAGCACACTGACTTCTTTATTTGTGATCCGATCCGACTGCGCCAATTATATGATCGTGACCGATATATAATAAAAAAAATGAATTTTTCGATTTTAATATACAGGCTTTATTTAGCAGTTTCTACTTTGAAGTTCTACAGCAAAAAGGATAACATTTCTTACTCTAACGCTTATTTATACTATTTCTTATCATAAAGGTTTCTTATTACTACGTGAGATATTCTCTCAGAGATTCATCTCATATTTGTTAAGTCAGCATCTAATAGGGCTACATAATATACATGAATATGACAGTTTGTATACTTAAAAACGGTGTTTTGTATGCTTTTGCATGCTTAAAACAGCAATTTTATCTTGATTTCACCAACATTAGCCATTATACACGACAGAAACATGAATATGACAATTTAAATACTTGAAACCAGCATTTTTTATGTTATGCAAGCTGAAAACAGCTATTTTATCTTGATTTTGCAAACATAAGCCGTTACACACGACATATACATGAATATGACAGTTTGTATACTTAAAAACAGTGTTTTGTATGCTTCTGCATGCTTAAAACAGCAATTTTATCTTGATTTCACCAACATTAGCCATTATACACGACAGAAACAAGAATATGACAGTTTAAATACTTGAAAACAGCATTTTGTATGTTTTTGTAAGCTGAAAACAGCTATTTTATCTTGATTTTGCAAACATAAGTCATTACACACGACATATACATGAATATGACAGTTTGTACACTTAAAAACGGTGTTTTGTATTCTTTTGCTTGCTTAAAACAGCAATTTTATCTTGATTTCACCAACATTAGCCATTACAAACGACAGAAACATGAATATGACAGTTTAAATACTTGAAAACAGCATTTTGTATGTGTTTGAAAGCTGAAAACAGCTATTTTATCTTGATTTTGCAAACATAAGCCATTACACACGATATATACATAAATATGACAGTTTGTATACCTAAAAACGGTGTTTTGTATGCTTTTGCATGCTTAAAACAGCAATTTTATCTTAATTTCACCAACATTAACCATTATAAACGACAGAAACATGAATATGACAGTTTAAATACTTGAAAACAGCATTTTGTATTTTTTTGCAAACTGAAAACAGCTGTTTTATCTTGATTTTGCAAACATAAGCCATTACACACGACATATACAGGAATATGACAGTTTGTATACTTAAAAACGGTGTTTTGTATGCTTTTGCATGCTTAAAACAGCAGTTTTATCTTGATTTCACCAACATTAGCCATTATACACGACAGAAACATGAATATGACAGTTTAAATACTTGAAAACAGCATTTTGTATTTTTTTGCAAACTGAAAACAGCTATTTTATCTTGATTTTGCAAACATAAGCCATTACACACGACATATACATGAATATGACAGGTTGTATACTTAAAGACGGTGTTTTGTATGCTTTTTCATGCTTAAAACAGTAATTATATCTTGATTTCACCAACATTAGCCATTATACACGACAGAAACATAAATATGACAGTTTAAATACTTGAAAACAGCATTTTGTATGTGTTTGCAAGCTGAAAACAGCTATTTTATCTTGATTTTGCAAACATAAGCCATTACACACGATATATACATAAATATGACAGTTTGTATACTTAAAAACGGTGTTTTGTATGCTTTTGCATGCTTAAAACAGCAATTTTATCTTAATTTCACCAACATTAACCATTATAAACGACAGAAACATGAATATGACAGTTTAAATACTTGAAAACAGCATTTTGTATTTTTTTGCAAACTGAAATCAGCTGTTTTATCTTGATTTTGCAAACATAAGCCATTACACACGACATATACAGGAATATGACAGTTTGTATACTTAAAAACGGTGTTTTGTATGCTTTTGCATGCTTAAAACAGCAGTTTTATCTTGATTTCACCAACATTAGCCATTATACACGACAGAAACATGAATATGACAGTTTAAATACTTGAAAACAGCATTTTTTATGTTTTTGCAAGCTGAAAACAGCTATTTTATCTTGATTTTGCAAACATAAGCCATTACATACGACATATACATGAATATGACAGTTTAAATACTTGAAAACAGCATTTTGTATGTTTTTGTAAGCTGAAAACAGCTATTTTATCTTGATTTTTCAAACATAAGCCATTGCACACGACATATACATGAATATGACAGTTTGTATACTTAAAAACGGTGTTTTGTATGCTTTTGCATGCTTAAAACAGCAATTTTATCTTGATTTCACCAACATTAGCCATTATACACGACAGAAACATGAATATGACAGTTTAAATACTTGATAACAGCATTTTGTATGTTTCTGCAAGCTGAAAACAGCTATTTTATCTTGATTTTGCAAACATAAGCCATTACACACGACATATACATGAATATGACAGTTTGTATACATAAAAACGGAATTTTGTATGCTTTTGCATGTTTAAAACAGCAATTTTATCTTGATTTTACCAAAATTAGCCATTATACACGACAGAAACATGAATATGACAGTTTAAATACTTGAAAAAAGCATTTTGTATGTTTTTGCAAGCTAAAAACAGCTATTTTATCTTGATTTTGCTAACATGAGTCATTACACACGACATATACATGAATATGACAGTTTGTATACTTAAAAACGGTGTTTTTTATTCTTTTGCATGCTTAAAACAGCAATTTTATCTTAATTTCACCAACATTAGCCATTATAAACGACAGAAACATGAATATGACAGTTTAAATACTTGAAAACAGCATTTTGTATTTTTTTGCAAACTGAAAACAGCTATTTTATCTTGATTTTGCAAACATAAGCCATTACACACGACAATATACATGAATATGACAGTATGTATACTTAAAAACGGAGTTTTGTATGCTTTTGCATGCTTAAAACAGCAATTTTATCTTGATTTGACCAACATTAGCCATTATACACGACAGAAACATGAATATGACAGTTTAAATACTTGAAAATGCATTCTGTATGTTTTTGCAAACTGAAAACAGCTAGTTTATCTTGATTTTTCAAACATAAGCCATTGCACACGACATATACATGAATATAACAGTTTGTATACTTAAAAACGGTGTTTTGTATGCTTTTGCATGCATAAAACAGCAATTTTATCTTGATTTCACCAACATTAGCCATTATACACGACAGAAACATGAATATGGCAGTTTAAATACTTGATAACAGCATTTTGTATGTTTCTGCAAGCTGAAAACAGCTATTTTATCTTGATTTTGCAAACATAAGCCATTACACACGACATATACATGAATATGACAGTTTGTATACATAAAAACGGAGTTTTGCATGCTTTTACATGCTTAAAACAGCAATTTTATCTTGATTTCACCAACATTAGCCATTATACACGACAGAAACATGAATATGACAGTTAAAATACATGAAAACAGCATTTTGTATGTTTTTGCAAGCTGAAAAGAGCTATTTTATCTTGATTTTGCAAACATAAGCCATTACACACGACATATATATGAATATGACAGTTTGTATACTTAAAAATTGTGTTTTGTATGCTTTTGCATGCTTAAAACAGCAATTTTATCTTGATTACACCAACATTAGCCATTATACACGAAAGAAACATAAATATGACAGTTTAAATACTTGAAAACAGCATTTTGTATGTGTTTGCAAGCTGAAAACAGCTATTTTATCTTAATTTTGCAAACATAAGCCATTACACACGATATACATAAATATGACAGTTTGTATACTTAAAACCGGTGTTTTGTATGCTTTTGCATGCTTAGAACAGCAGTTTTATCTTAATTTTACCAACATTAGCCATTATACAAGAAAGAAACATGAATATGACAGTTTAAATACTAGAAAACAGCTTTTTGTATGTTTTTGCGAGCTAAAAACAGCTATTTTATCTTGATTTTGCAACCATAAGCCATTACACACGACATATACATGAATATGGCAGTTTGTATACATAAAAACGGTGTTTTGTATGCTTTTGCATGCTTAAAACAGCAATTTTATCTTGATTTCACCAACATTAGCCATCATACACGACAGAAACATGAATATGACAGTTTAAATACTTGAAAACAGCATTTTGTATGTTTTTGCCAGCTGAAAACAGCTATTTTATCTTGATTTTGCAAACATAAGCCAATACACACGACATATACATGAATATGACAGTTTAAATACTTGAAAACAGCATTTTATATGTTTTTGTAAGCTGAAAACAGCTATTTTATCTTGATTTTGCAAACATAAGTCATTACACACGACATATACATGAATATGACAGTTTGTATACTTAAAAACTGTGTTTTGTATTCTTTTGCATGCTTAAAACAGCAATTTTATCTTGATTTCACCAACATTAGCCATTATAAACGACAGAAACAGGGATATGACAGTTTAAATACTTGAAAACAGCATTTTGTACGTTTTTGCAAGCTAAAAACAGCTATTTTATCTTGATTTTGCAAACATAAGTCATTACATACGACATATACATGAATATGACAGGTTGTATACTTAAAGACGGTGTTTTGTATGCTTTTTCATGCTTAAAACAGCAATTTTATCTTGATTTTACCAAAATTAGCCATTATACACGACAGAAACATGAATATGACAGTTTAAATACTTGAAAAAAGCATTTTGTATGTTTTTGCAAGCTAAAAACAGCTATTTTATCTTGATTTTGCTAACATGAGTCATTACACACGACATATACATGAATATGACAGTTTGTATACTTAAAAACTGTGTTTTGTATTCTTTTGCATGCTTAAAACAGCAATTTTATCTTAATTTCACCAACATTAGCCATTATAAACGACAGAAACATGAATATGACAGTTTAAATACTTGAAAAAAGCATTTTGTATGTTTTTGCAAGCTGAAAACAGCTATTTTATCTTGATTTTGCAAACATAAGCCATTACACACGACATATACATGAATATGACAGTTTGTATACATAAAAACGGAGTTTTGTATGCTTTTACATGCTTAAAACAGCAATTTTATCTTGATTTCACCAACATTAGCCATTATACACGACAGAAACATGAATATGACAGTTAAAATACATGAAAACAGCATTTTGTATGTTTTTGCAAGCTGAAAAGAGCTATTTTATCTTGATTTTGCAAACATAAGCCATTACACACGACATATATATGAATATGACAGTTTGTATACTTAAAAATTGTGTTTTGTATGCTTTTGCATGCTTAAAACAGCAATTTTATCTTGATTACACCAACATTAGCCATTATACACGAAAGAAACATAAATATGACAGTTTAAATACTTGAAAACAGCATTTTGTATGTGTTTGCAAGCTGAAAACAGCTATTTTATCTTAATTTTGCAAACATAAGCCATTACACACGATATACATAAATATGACAGTTTGTATACTTAAAACCGGTGTTTTGTATGCTTTTGCATGCTTAGAACAGCAGTTTTATCTTAATTTTACCAACATTAGCCATTATACAAGAAAGAAACATGAATATGACAGTTTAAATACTAGAAAACAGCTTTTTGTATGTTTTTGCGAGCTGAAAACAGCTATTTTATCTTGATTTTGCAACCATAAGCCATTACACACGACATATACATGAATATGGCAGTTTGTATACATAAAAACGGTGTTTTGTATGCTTTTGCATGCTTAAAACAGCAATTTTATCTTGATTTCACCAACATTAGCCATCATACACGACAGAAACATGAATATGACAGTTTAAATACTTGAAAACAGCATTTTGTATGTTTTTGCCAGCTGAAGACAGCTATTTTATCTTGATTTTGCAAACATAAGCCAATACACACGACATATACATGAATATGACAGTTTAAATACTTGAAAACAGCATTTTGTATGTTTTTGTAAGCTGAAAACAGCTATTTTATCTTGATTTTGCAAACATAAGTCATTACACACGACATATACATGAATATGACAGTTTGTATACTTAAAAACTGTGTTTTGTATTCTTTTGCATGCTTAAAACAGCAATTTTATCTTGATTTCACCAACATTAGCCATTATAAACGACAGAAACATGAATATGACAGTTTAAATACTTGAAAACAGCATTTTGTATTTTTTTGCAAGCTGAAAACAGCTATTTTATCTTGATTTTGCAAACATAAGCCATTACACACGACATATACATGAATATGACAGGTTGTATACTTAAAGACGGTGTTTTGTATGCTTTTTCATGCTTAAAACAGCAATTTTATCTTGATTTCACCAAAATTAGCCATTATACACGACAGAAACATGAATATGACAGTTTAAATACTTGAAAACAGCATTTTGTATGTTTTTGCAAGCTGAAAACAGCTATTTTATCTTGAGTTTGCAAACATGAGTCATTACACACGACATATACATGAATATGACAGTTTGTATACTTAAAAACGGTGTTTTGTATGCTTTTTCATGCTTAAAACAGCAGTTTTATCTTGATTTCATCAACATTAGCCATTATACACGACAAAAACATGAATATGACAGTTTAAATACTTAAAAACAGCATTTTGTATGTTTTTGCAAGCTGAAAACAGCTATTTTATCTTGATTTTGCAAACATAAGCCATTACACACGACAGATACATGAATATGACAGTTTGTATACTTAAAAACGGTGTTTTGTATTTTTTTGCAAGCTTAAAACTGCAATATTATCTTTATTTCACCAACATTAGCCATTATACACGACAGAAACATGAATATGACAGTTTAAATACTTGAAAACAGCATTTTGTATTTTTTTGCAAGCTGAAAACAGCTATTTTATTTTGATTTTGCAAACATAAGCCATTGCACACGACATATACATGAATATGACAGGTTGTATACTTAAAAATGGTGTTTTGTATGCTTTTGCATGCTTAAAACAGCAATTTTATCTTGATTTCACCAACATTAGCCATAATACACGACATAAACATGAATATGACAGTTTACTTGAAAACAGCATTTTGTATGTTTTTGCAAGCTTAAAACAGCTATTTTATCTTGATTTTGCAAACATAAGCCATTACACACGACATATACATGAATATGACAGTATGTATACTTAAAAACGGAGTTTTGTATGCTTTTGCATGCTTAAAACAGCAATTTTATCTTGATTTGACCAAAATTAGCCATTTTACACGACAGAAACATGAATATGACAGTTTAAATACTTGAAAAATGCATTCTGTATGTTTTTGCAAACTGAAAACAGCTAGTTTATCTTGATTTTTCAAACATAAGCCATTGCACACGACATATACATGAATATGACAGTTTGTATACTTAAAAACGGTGTTTTGTATGCTTTTGCATGCTTAAAACAGCAATTTTATCTTGATTTCACCAACATTAACCATTATACACGACAGAAACATGAATATGACAGTTTAAATACTTGAAAACAGCATTTTGTATGTTTTTGCAAGCTGAAAACAGCTATTTTATCTTGATTTTGCAAACATGAGTCATTACACACGACATATACATGAATATGACAGTTTGTATACTTAAAAACGGTGTTTTGTATGCTTTTGCATGCTTAAAACAGCAATTTTATCTTGATTTCATCAACATTAGCCATAATACACGACAAAAACATGAATATGACAGTTTAAATACTTAAAAACAGCATTTTGTATGTTTTTGCAAGCTGAAAACAGCTATTATATCTTGATTTTGCAAACATAAGCCATTACACACGACATATACATGAATATGACAGTTTGTATACTTAAAAACGGTGTTTTGTATGCTTTTGCAAGCTTAAAACTGCAATATTATCTTTATTTCACCAACATTAGCCATTATACACGACAGAAACATGAATATGACAGTTTAAATACTTGAAAACAGCATTTTGTATTTTTTTGCAAGCTGAAAACAGCTATTTTATTTGATTTTGCAAACATAAGCCATTGCACACGACATATACATGAATATGACAGGTTGTATAATTAAAAACGGTGTTTTGTATGCTTTTGCATGCTTAAAACAGCAATTTTATCTTGATTTCACCAACATTAGCCATAATACACGACAGAAACATGAATATGACAGTTTACTTGAAAACAGCATTTTGTATGTTTTTGCAAGCTTAAAACCGCTATTTTATCTTGAATTTGCAAACATAAGCCATTACACACGACATATACATGAATATGACAGTATGTATACTTAAAAACGGAGTTTTGTATGCTTTTGCATGCTTAAAACAGCAATTTTATATTGATTTGACCAACATTAGCCATTATACACGACAGAAACATGAATATGACAGTTTAAATACTTGAAAAATGCATTCTGTATGTTTTTGCAAACTGAAAACAGCTAGTTTATCTTGATTTTTCAAACATAAGCCATTGCACACGACATATACATGAATATGACAGTTTGTATACTTAAAAACGGTGTTTTGTATGCTTTTGCATGCTTAAAACAGCAATTTTATCTTGATTACACCAACATTAGCCATAATACACGACAGAAACATGAATATGACAGTTTACTTGAAAACAGCATTTTGTATGTTTTTGCAAGCTGAAAACAGCTATTTTATCTTGATTTTGCAAACATAAGCCAATACACACGACATATACATGAATATGACAGTTTAAATATTTGAAAACAGCATTTTGTATGTTTTTGCAAGCTTAAAACAGCTATTTTATCTTGATTTTGCAAACATAAGCCATTACACACGACATATACATGAATATGACAGTATGTATACTTAAAAACGGAGTTTTGTATGCTTTTGCATGCTTAAAACAGCAATTTTATCTTGATTTGACCAAAATTAGCCATTTTACACGACAGAAACATGAATATGACAGTTTAAATACTTGAAAAATGCATTCTGTATGTTTTTGCAAACTGAAAACAGCTAGTTTATCTTGATTTTTCAAACATAAGCCATTGCACACGACATATACATGAATATGACAGTTTGTATACTTAAAAACGGTGTTTTGTATGCTTTTGCATGCTTAAAACAGCAATTTTATCTTGATTTCACCAACATTAACCATTATACACGACAGAAACATGAATATGACAGTTTAAATACTTGAAAACAGCATTTTGTATGTTTTTGCAAGCTGAAAACAGCTATTTTATCTTGATTTTGCAAACATGAGTCATTACACACGACATATACATGAATATGACAGTTTGTATACTTAAAAACGGTGTTTTGTATGCTTTTGCATGCTTAAAACAGCAATTTTATCTTGATTTCATCAACATTAGCCATAATACACGACAAAAACATGAATATGACAGTTTAAATACTTAAAAACAGCATTTTGTATGTTTTTGCAAGCTGAAAACAGCTATTATATCTTGATTTTGCAAACATAAGCCATTACACACGACATATACATGAATATGACAGTTTGTATACTTAAAAACGGTGTTTTGTATGCTTTTGCAAGCTTAAAACTGCAATATTATCTTTATTTCACCAACATTAGCCATTATACACGACAGAAACATGAATATGACAGTTTAAATACTTGAAAACAGCATTTTGTATTTTTTTGCAAGCTGAAAACAGCTATTTTATTTGATTTTGCAAACATAAGCCATTGCACACGACATATACATGAATATGACAGGTTGTATAATTAAAAACGGTGTTTTGTATGCTTTTGCATGCTTAAAACAGCAATTTTATCTTGATTTCACCAACATTAGCCATAATACACGACAGAAACATGAATATGACAGTTTACTTGAAAACAGCATTTTGTATGTTTTTGCAAGCTTAAAACCGCTATTTTATCTTGAATTTGCAAACATAAGCCATTACACACGACATATACATGAATATGACAGTATGTATACTTAAAAACGGAGTTTTGTATGCTTTTGCATGCTTAAAACAGCAATTTTATATTGATTTGACCAACATTAGCCATTATACACGACAGAAACATGAATATGACAGTTTAAATACTTGAAAAATGCATTCTGTATGTTTTTGCAAACTGAAAACAGCTAGTTTATCTTGATTTTTCAAACATAAGCCATTGCACACGACATATACATGAATATGACAGTTTGTATACTTAAAAACGGTGTTTTGTATGCTTTTGCATGCTTAAAACAGCAATTTTATCTTGATTACACCAACATTAGCCATAATACACGACAGAAACATGAATATGACAGTTTACTTGAAAACAGCATTTTGTATGTTTTTGCAAGCTGAAAACAGCTATTTTATCTTGATTTTGCAAACATAAGCCAATACACACGACATATACATGAATATGACAGTTTAAATATTTGAAAACAGCATTTTGTATGTTTTTGTAAGCTGAAAACAGCTATTTTATCTTGATTTTGCAAACATAAGTCATTACACACGACATATACATGAATATGACAGTTTGTATACTTAAAAACTGTGTTTTGTATTCTTTTGCATGCTTAAAACAGCAATTTTATCTTGATTTCACCAACATTAGCCATTATAAACGACAGAAACATGAATATGACAGTTTAAATACTTGAAAACAGCATTTTGTATTTTTTTGCAAGCTGAAAACAGCTATTTTATCTTAATTTTGCAAACATAAGCCATTACACACGACATATACATGAATATGACAGGTTGAATACTTAAAGACGGTGTTTTGTATGCTTTTTCATGCTTAAAACAGCATTTTATCTTGATTTCACCAAAATTAGCCATTATACACGACAGAAACATGAATATGACAGTTTAAATACTTGAAAACAGCATTTTGTATGTTTTTGCAAGCTGAAAACAGCAATTTTATCTTGATTTTGCAAACATGAGTCATTACACACGACATATACATGAATATGACAGTTTGTATACTTAAAAACGGTGTTTTGTATTCTTTTGCATGCTTAAAACAGCAATTCTATCTTAATTTCACCAACATTGGCCATTATAAACGACAGAAACATGAATATGACAGTTTAAATACTTGAAAACAGCATTTTGTATTTTTTTGCAAACTGAAAATAGCTGTTTTATCTTGATTTTGCAAACATAAGCCATTACACACGACATATACAAGAATATGACAGTTTGTATACTTAAAAACGGTGTTTTGTATGCTTTTGCATGCTTAAAACAGCAGTTTTATCTTGATTTCACCAATATTAGCCATTATACACGACAGAAACATGAATATGACAGTTTAAATACTTGAATACAACATTTTTTATGTTTTTGCAAGCTGAAAACAGCTATTTTATCTTGATTTTGCAAACATAAGCCATTACACACGACATATACATGAATATGACAGTTTGTATACTTAAAAACGGTGTTTTGTATGCTTTTGCATGCTTAAAACAGCAATTTTATCTTGATTTCATCAACATTAGCCATTATACACGACAAAAACATGAATATGACAGTTGAAATACTTAAAAACAGCATTTTGTATGTTTTTGCAAGCTGAAAACAGCTATTTTATCTTGATTTTGCAAACATAAGCCATTACACACGACATATACATGAATATGACAGTTTGTATACTTAAAAACGGTGTTTTGTATGCTTTTGCAAGCTTAAAACTGCAATATTATCTTTATTTCACCAACATTAGCCATTATACACGACAGAAACATGAATATGACAGTTTAAATACTTGAAAACAGCATTTTGTATTTTTTTGCAAGCTGAAAACAGCTATTTTATTTTGATTTTGCAAACATAAGCCATTGCACACGACATATACATGAATATGACAGGTTGTATACTTAAAAATGGTGTTTTGTATGCTTTTGCATGCTTAAAACAGCAATTTTATCTTGATTTCACCAACATTAGCCATAATACACGACATAAACATGAATATGACAGTTTACTTGAAAACAGCATTTTGTATGTTTTTGCAAGCTTAAAACAGCTATTTTATCTTGATTTTGCAAACATAAGCCATTACACACGACATATACATGAATATGACAGTATGTATACTTAAAAACGGAGTTTTGTATGCTTTTGCATGCTTAAAACAGCAATTTTATCTTGATTTGACAACATTAGCCATTTTACACGACAGAAACATGAATATGACAGTTTAAATACTTGAAAAATGCATTCTGTATGTTTTTGCAAACTGAAAACAGCTAGTTTATCTTGATTTTTCAAACATAAGCCATTGCACACGACATATACATGAATATGACAGTTTGTATACTTAAAAACGGTGTTTTGTATGCTTTTGCATGCTTAAAACAGCAA
>CAWWDY010001011.1:0-12803 GCA_963942605.1 Poecilus cupreus
TTGCATGCTTAAAACAGCATTTTTATCTTGCTTTCACCAACATTAGCTATTATACACGACAGAAACATGAATATGTCAGTTTAAATACTTGAAAACAGTATTTTGTATGTTTTTGCAAGCTGAAAACTGCTATTTTATCTTGATTTTGCAAACATAAGCCATTACACACGACATATACATGAATATGACAGTTTAAATACTTGAAAACGGTGTTTTGTTTGCTATTGCATGCTTAAAACAGCATTTTTAGCTAGTTTTCACCAACATAACCTATTATACACGACAGAAACATGAATATGACAGTTTAAATACTTGAAAACAGCATTTTGTATGTTTTTGCAAGCTGAAAACAGCTTTTTTATCTTGATTTTGCAAACATAAGCCATTACACACGACATATACATGAATATGACAGTTTAAATACTTAAAAGCGGTGTTTTGTATGCTTTTGCATGCTTAAAACAGCATTTTTATATTGCTTTCACCAACATTAGCTATTATACACGACAGAAACATGAATATGACACTTTAAATAGTTGAAAACGGTGTTCTGTATGCTTTTGCATGCTTAAACCAGCATTTTTATCTTGCTTTCACCAACATTTGCTATTATACACGACAGAAATTTGAATATGACAGTTTAAATACTTGAAAACAGCATTTTGTTTGTTTTTGCAAGCTGAAGACAGCTATTTTATCTTGATTTTGCAAACATAAGCCATTACACACGACATATACATGAATATGACAGTTTAAATACTTGAAAACGGTGTTTTGTATGCTTTTGCATGCTTAAAACAGCATATGTATCTTGCTTTCACCAACATTAGCTATTATACACGACAGAAACATGAATATGACAGTTTAAATACTTAAAAACAGCATTTTGTATATTTTTGCAAGCTGAAAACAGCTATTTTATATTGCTTTTGCAAACATAAGCCATTACACACGACATATACATGAATATGGCAGTTTAAATACTTGAAAACGTTGTTTTGTATGCTTTTGCATGCTTAAAACAGCATTTTTATCTTGCTTTCACCAACATTAGCTATTATACACGACAGAAACATGAATATGTCAGTTTAAATACTTGAAAACAGTATTTTGTATGTTTTTGCAAGCTGAAAACAGCTATTTTATCTTGATTTTGCAAACATAAGCCATTACACACGACATATACATGAATATGACAGTTTAAATACTTGAAAACGGTGTTTTGTTTGCTATTGCATGCTTAAAACAGCATTTTTAGCTAGCTTTCACCAACATTACCTAATATACACGACAGAAACATGAATATGATAATTTAATTACTTGAAAACAGCATTTTGTATGTATTTGCATGCTAAAAACAGCTATTTTATCTTGATTTTGCAAACATAAGCCATTACACACGACATATACATGAATAATACAGTTTAAATACTTGAAAACGGTGTTTTGTATGCTTTTGCATGCTTAAAACAGCATTTTTATATTGCTTTCACCAACAATAGCTATTATACACGACAAAAACATGAATATGACACTTTAAATACTTGAAAAAGGAGTTTTTGTATGCTTTTGCATGCTTAAATCAGCATTTTTATCTTGGTTTCACCAACATTAGCTATTATACACGACAGAAACATGAATATGACAGTTTAAATACTTGAAAACAGCATTTTGTATGTTTTTGCAAGCTGAAAACAGCTTTTTTATCTTGATTTTGCAAACATAAGCCATTACACACGACATATACATGAATATGACAGTTTAAATACTTAAAAGCCGTGTTTTGTATGCTTTTGCATGCTTAAAACAGCATTTTTTATCTTGCTATCACCACCATTGGCTATTATACACGACAGAAACATGAATATGACAATTTAAATACTTGAGAACAGAATTTTATATGTTTTTGCAAGCTGAAAACAGCTATTTCATCTTGATTTTGCAAACATAAGCCATTACACACGACATATACATGAATATGACAGTTTAAATACTTGAAAACGGTGTTTGTATGTTTTTGCATGCTTAAAACAGCATTTTTATATTGCTTTCACCAACATTAGCTATTATACACGACAGAAACATGAATATGACACTTTAAATACTTGAAAACGGTGTTCTGTATGCTTTTGCATGCTTAAACCAGCATTTTTATCTTGCTTTCACCAACATTAGCTATTATACACGACAGAAATTTGAATATGACAGTTTAAATACTTGAAAACAGCATTTTGTATGTATTTGCAAGCTGAAGACAGCTATTTTATCTTGATTTTGCAAACATAAGCCATTACATTCGACATATATATGAATATGACAGTTTAAATACTTGAAAACGGTGTTCTGTATGCTTTTGCATGCTTTAACCAGCATTTTTATCTTGCTTTCACCAACATTAGCTATTATACACGACAGAAGCATGAATATGACAGTTTATATACTTGAAAACAGCATTTTGTATGTTTTTTCAAGCTGAAAACAGCTATTTTATCTTGATTTTGCTAACATAAGCCATTACACACGACATATACATGAATATGACTGTTTAAATACTTTAAAACGGTGTTTTTGTATGCTTAAAACAGCATTTTTATCTTGCTTTTTCCAACATTAGCTATTATACACGACAGAAACATGAATATGACAGTTTAAATATTAGAAAACAGCATTTTGTATGTTTTTGCAAGCTGAAAACAGCTATTTTATCTTGATTTTGCAAACATAAGCCATTACACACGACATATACATGAATATGACACTTTAAATACTTGTAAACGGTGTTCTGTATGCTTTTGCATGCTTTAACCAGCATTTTTATCTTGCTTTCACCAACATTAGCTATTATACACGACAGAAGCATGAATATGACAGTTTATATACTTGAAAACAGCATTTTGTATGTTTTTGCAAGCTGAAAACAGCTATTTTATCTTGATTTTGCTAACATAAGCCATTACACACGATATATACATGAATATGACTGTTTAAATACTTTAAAACGGTGTTTTGTATGCTAAAACAGCATTTTTATCTTGCTTTTCCAACATTAGCTATTATACACGACAGAAACATGAATATGACAGTTTAAATACTTGAAAACAGCATTTTGTATGTTTTTGCAAGCTGAAAACAGCTATTTTATCTTGATTTTGCAAACATAAGCCATTACACACGACATATACATGAATATGACAGTTTTAAATACTTGAAAACGGTGATTTGTATGCTTTTGCATGCTTAAACTAGCATTTTTATCTTGCTTTTACCAACATTAGCTATTATACACGACAGAAATTTGAATATGACAGTTTAAATACTTGAAAACAGCATTTTGTATGTTTTTGCAAGCTGAAGACAGCTATATTATCTTGATTTTGCAAACATAAGCCATTACACACGACATTTACATGAATATGACAGTTTAAATACTTGAAAACGGTGTTTTGAATGATTTTGCATGCTTAAAACAACATTTTTATCTTGCTTTCACCAACATTAGCTATTATACACGACAGAAACATGAATATGACAGATTAAATACTTGAAAACAGCATTTTGTATGTTTTTGCAAGCTGAAAACAGCTATTTTATCTTGATTTTTGCAAACATAAGTCATTACACACGACATATACATGAATATGACAGTTTAAATACTTGAAAACGGTGTTCTGTATGCTTTTGCATGCTTTAATCAGCATTTTTATCTTGCTTTCACCAACATTAGCTATTATACACGACACAAGCATGAATATGACAGTTTAAATACTTGAAAACAGCATTTTGTATGTTCTTGCAAGCTGAAAACAGCTATTTTATCTTGATTTTGCAAACATAAGCCATAACACACGACATATACTTGAAAATGACTGTTTAAATACTTTAAAACGGTGTTTTGTATGCTTAAAACATCATTTTTATCTTGCTTTTTCCAACATTAGCTATTATACACGACAGAAACATGAATATGACAGTTTAAATACTTGAAAACAGCATTTTGTATGTTTTTTGCAAGCTGAAAACAGCTATTTTATCATGAATTTGCATACATAAGCTACTACACACGACATATACATGAAAATGACAGTTTAAATACTTGAAAACGGTGTTTTGTATGCTTTTCCATGCTTAAAACAGCAATTTTATCTTGCTTTCACCAATATTAGCTATTATACACGACAGAAACATGAATATGACAGTTTAAATACTTGAAAACAGAACTTTTTATGTTTTTGCAAGCTGAAAACAGCTATTTTATCTTGATTTTGCAAACACAAGCTATTACACACGACATATACATGAATATGACAGTTTAAATACTTGAAAACAGCATTTTGTATGTTTTTGCAAGCTGAAAACAGCTATTTTATCTTGATTTTGCAAACACAAGCTATTATACACGACATATACAAGAATATGGCAGTTTAAATACTTGAAAACGTTGTTTTGTATGCTTTTGCATGCTTAAAACAGCATTTTTATCTTGCTTTCACCAACATTAGCTATTAAACACAACAGAAAAATGAATATGACAGTTTAAATACTTGAAAATAGTATTTTGTATGTTTTTGCAAGCTGAAAACAGCTATTTTATCTTGATTTTGCAAACATAAGCCACTACACACGACATATACATGAATAAGACAGTTTAAATACTTGAAAACGGTGTTTTGTTTGCTATTGCATGCTTAAAACCGCATTTTTAGCTAGCTTTCACCAACATTACCTATTATACACGACAGAAACATGAATATGATAATTTAATTACTTGAAAACAGCATTTTGTATGTATTTGCATGCTAAAAACAGCTATTTTATCTTGATTTTGCAAACATAAGCCATTACACACGACATATACATGAATAATACAGTTTAAATACTTGAAAACGGTGTTTTGTATGCTTTTGCATGCTTAAAACAGCATTTTTATATTGCTTTCACCAACAATAGCTATTATACACGACAAAAACATGAATATGACACTTTAAATACTTGAAAACGGAGTTTTGTATGCTTTTGCATGCTTAAATCAGCATTTTTATCTTGGTTTCACCAATATTAGCTATTATACACGACAGAAACATGAATATGACAGTTTAAATACTTGAAAACAGCATTTTGTATGTTTTTGCAAGCTGAAAACAGCTTTTTTATCTTGATTTTGCAAACATAAGCCATTACACACGACATATACATGAATATGACAGTTTAAATACTTAAAAGCCGTGTTTTGTATGCTTTTGCATGCTTAAAACAGCATTTTATCTTGCTATCACCACCATTGGCTATTATACACGACAGAAACATGAATATGACAATTTAAATACTTGAGAACAGAATTTTATATGTTTTTGCAAGCTGAAAACAGCTATTTCATCTTGATTTTGCAAACATAAGCCATTACACACGACATATACATGAATATGACAGTTTAAATACTTGAAAACGGTGTTTTGTATGTTTTTGCATGCTTAAAACAGCATTTTTATATTGCTTTCACCAACATTAGCTATTATACACGACAGAAACATGAATATGACACTTTAAATACTTGAAAACGGTGTTCTGTATGCTTTTGCATGCTTAAACCAGCATTTTTATCTTGCTTTCACCAACATTAGCTATTATACACGACAGAAATTTGAATATGACAGTTTAAATACTTGAAAACAGCATTTTGTATGTTTTTGCAAGCTGAAGACAGCTATTTTATCTTGATTTTGCAAACATAAGCCATTACATTCGACATATATATGAATATGACAGTTTAAATACTTGAAAACGGTGTTCTGTATGCTTTTGCATGCTTTAACCAGCATTTTTATCTTGCTTTCACCAACATTAGCTATTATACACGACAGAAGCATGAATATGACAGTTTATATACTTGAAAACAGCATTTTGTATGTTTTTTCAAGCTGAAAACAGCTATTTTATCTTGATTTTGCTAACATAAGCCATTACACACGACATATACATGAATATGACTGTTTAAATACTTTAAAACGGTGTTTTGTATGCTTAAAACAGCATTTTTATCTTGCTTTTTCCAACATTAGCTATTATACACGACAGAAACATGAATATGACAGTTTAAATATTAGAAAACAGCATTTTGTATGTTTTTGCAAGCTGAAAACAGCTATTTTATCTTGATTTTGCAAACATAAGCCATTACACACGACATATACATGAATATGACACTTTAAATACTTGTAAACGGTGTTCTGTATGCTTTTGCATGCTTTAACCAGCATTTTTATCTTGCTTTCACCAACATTAGCTATTATACACGACAGAAGCATGAATATGACAGTTTATATACTTGAAAACAGCATTTTGTATGTTTTTGCAAGCTGAAAACAGCTATTTTATCTTGATTTTGCTAACATAAGCCATTACACACGATATATACATGAATATGACTGTTTAAATACTTTAAAACGGTGTTTTGTATGCTAAAACAGCATTTTTATCTTGCTTTTTCCAACATTAGCTATTATACACGACAGAAACATGAATATGACAGTTTAAATACTTGAAAACAGCATTTTGTATGTTTTTGCAAGCTGAAAACAGCTATTTTATCTTGATTTTGCAAACATAAGCCATTACACACGACATATACATGAATATGACAGTTTAAATACTTGAAAACGGTGATTTGTATGCTTTTGCATGCTTAAACTAGCATTTTTATCTTGCTTTTACCAACATTAGCTATTATACACGACAGAAATTTGAATATGACAGTTTAAATACTTGAAAACAGCATTTTGTATGTTTTTGCAAGCTGAAGACAGCTATATTATCTTGATTTTGCAAACATAAGCCATTACACACGACATTTACATGAATATGACAGTTTAAATACTTGAAAACGGTGTTTTGAATGATTTTGCATGCTTAAAACAACATTTTTATCTTGCTTTCACCAACATTAGCTATTATACACGACAGAAACATGAATATGACAGATTAAATACTTGAAAACAGCATTTTGTATGTTTTTGCAAGCTGAAAACAGCTATTTTATCTTGATTTTGCAAACATAAGTCATTACACACGACATATACATGAATATGACAGTTTAAATACTTGAAAACGGTGTTCTGTATGCTTTTGCATGCTTTAATCAGCATTTTTATCTTGCATTCACCAACATTAGCTATTATACACGACACAAGCATGAATATGACAGTTTAAATACTTGAAAACAGCATTTTGTATGTTTTTGCAAGCTGAAAACAGCTTTTTTATCTTGATTTTGCAAACATAAGCCATTACACACGACATATACATGAATATGACTATTTAAATACTTTAAAACGGTGTTTTGTATGCTTAAAACATCATTTTTATCTTGCTTTTTCCAACATTAGCTATTATACACGACAGAAACATGAATATGACAGTTTAAATACTTGAAAACAGCATTTTGTATGTTTTTGCAAGCTGAAAACAGCTATTTTATCTTGATTTTGCAAACATAAGCCATTACACACGACATATACATGAATATGACAGTTTAAATACTTGAAAACGGTGATTTGTATGCTTTTGCATGCTTAAAACAGCATTTTTATCTTGCTTTCTCCAACATTAGCTATTATACACGACAGAAACATGAATATGACAGTTTATATACTTGAAAACGGTGTTTTTTATGCTTTTGCATGCTTAAAACAGCATTTTTATCTTGCTTTCACCAACATTAGCTATTATACACTACAGAAACATGAATATGACAGTTTAAATACTTGAAAACAGCATTTTGTATGTTTTTGCTAGCTGAAACCAGCTATTTTATCTTGATTTTGCAAACATAAGCCATAACACACGACATATACATGAATATGACAGTTTAAATACTTGAAAACGGTGTTCTGTATGCTTTTGCATGCTTTAATCAGCATTTTTATCTTGCTTTCACCAACATTAGCTATTATACACGACACAAGCATGAATATGACAGTTTAAATACTTGAAAACAGCATTTTGTATGTTCTTGCAAGCTGAAAACAGCTATTTTATCTTGATTTTGCAAACATAAGCCATAACACACGACATATACATGAAAATGACTGTTTAAATACTTTAAAACGGTGTTTTGTATGCTTAAAACATCATTTTTATCTTGCTTTTTCCAACATTAGCTATTATACACGACAGAAACATGAATATGACAGTTTAAATACTTGAAAACAGCATTTTGTATGTTTTTGCAAGCTGAAAACAGCTATTTTATCATGAATTTGCATACATAAGCTACTACACACGACATATACATGAAAATGACAGTTTAAATACTTGAAAACGGTGTTTTGTATGCTTTTCCATGCTTAAAACAGCAATTTTATCTTGCTTTCACCAATATTAGCTATTATACACGACAGAAACATGAATATGACAGTTTAAATACTTGAAAACAGAACTTTTTATGTTTTTGCAAGCTGAAAACAGCTATTTTATCTTGATTTTGCAAACACAAGCTATTACACACGACATATACATGAATATGACAGTTTAAATACTTGAAAACAGCATTTTGTATGTTTTTGCAAGCTGAAAACAGCTATTTTATCTTGATTTTGCAAACACAAGCTATTATACACGACATATACAAGAATATGGCAGTTTAAATACTTTGAAACGTTGTTTTGTATGCTTTTGCATGCTTAAAACAGCATTTTTATCTTGCTTTCACCAACATTAGCTATTATACACAACAGAAAAATGAATATGACAGTTTAAATACTTGAAAATAGTATTTTGTATGTTTTTGCAAGCTGAAAACAGCTATTTTATCTTGATTTTGCAAACATAAGCCACTACACACGACATATACATGAATAAGACAGTTTAAATACTTGAAAACGGTGTTTTGTTTGCTATTGCATGCTTAAAACCGCATTTTTAGCTAGCTTTCACCAACATTACCTATTATACACGACAGAAACATGAATATTATAATTTAATTACTTGAAAACAGCATTTTGTATGTATTTGCAAGCTAAAAACAGCTATTTTATCTTGATTTTGCAAACATAAGCCATTACACACGACATATACATGAATATGACAGTTTAAATACTTGAAAACGGTGTTTCGTATGCTTTTGCATGCTTAAAACAGCATTTTTATATTGCTTTCACCAACATTAGCTATTATACACGACAGAAACATGAATATGACACTTTAAATACTTGAAAACGGAGTTTTGTATGCTTTTGCATGCTTAAATCAGCATTTTTATCTTGGTCACCAACATTAGCTATTATACACGACAAAAACATGAATATGACAGTTTAAGTACTTGAAAACAGCATTTTGTATGTTTTTGCAAGCTGAAAACAGCTTTTTTATCTTGATTTTGCAAACATAAGCCATTACACACGACATATACATGAATATGACAGTTTAAATACTTGAAAACGGTGTTTTGTATGCTTTTGCATGCTTAAAACAGCATTTTTATATTGCTTTCACCAACATTAGCTATTTTACACGACAGAAACATGAATATGACAGTTTAAATACTTGAAAACAGAACTTTTTATGTTTTTGCAAGCTGAAAACAGCTATTTTATCTTGATTTTGCAAACACAAGCTATTATACACGACATATACAAAAATATGGCAGTTTAAATATTTGAAAACAGCATTTTGTATATGTTTGCAAGCTGAAAACAGTTATTTTATCTTGATTTTGCAAACATAAGCCATTACACACGACATATACATGAATATGACAGTTTAAATACTTGAAAACAGCATTTTGTATGTTTTTGCAAGCTGAAAACAGCTATTTTATCTTGATTTTGCAAACACAAGCTATTATACACGACATATACAAGAATATGGCAGTTTAAATACTTGAAAACGTTGTTTTGTATGCTTTTGCATGCTTTAAACAGCATTTTTATCTTGCTTTCTCCAACATTAGCTATTATACACAACAGAAAAATGAATATGACAGTTTAAATACTTGAAAATAGTATTTTGTATGTTTTTGCAAGCTGAAAACAGCTATTTTATCTTTATTTTGCAAACATAAGCCACTACACACGACATATACATGAATAAGACAGTTTAAATACTTGAAAACGGTGTTTTGTTTGCTATTGCATGCTTAAAACAGCATTTTTAGCTAGCTTTCACCAACATTACCTATTATACACGACAGAAACATGAATATTATAATTTAATTACTTGAAAACAGCATTTTGTATGTATTTGCAAGCTAAAAACAGCTATTTTATCTTGATTTTGCAAACATAAGCCATTACACACGACATATACATGAATATGACAGTTTAAATACTTGAAAACGGTGTTTTGTATGCTTTTGCATGCTTAAAACAGCATTTTTATATTGCTTTCACCAACATTAGCTATTATACACGACAGAAACATGAATATGACACTTTAAATACTTGAAAACGGAGTTTTGTATGCTTTTGCATGCTTAAATCAGCATTTTTATCTTGGTCACCAACATTAGCTATTATACACGACAGAAACATGAATATGACAGTTTAAGTACTTGAAAACAGCATTTTGTATGTTTTTGCAAGCTGAAAACAGCTTTTTTATCTTGATTTTGCAAACATAAGCCAATACACACGACATATACATGAATATGACAGTTTAAATATTTAAAAGCGGTGTTTTGTATGCTTTTGCATGCTTAAAACAGCATTTTTATCTTGCTATCACCAACATTGGCTATTATACACGACAGAAACATGAATATGACAATTTAAATACTTGAGAACAGCATTTTGTATGTTTTTGCAAGCTGAAAACAGCTATTTTATCTTGATTTTGCAAACATAAGCCATTACACACGACATATACATGAATATGACAGTTTAAATACTTGAAAACGGTGTTTTGTATGCTTTTGCATGCTTAAAACAGCATTTTTATATTGCTTTCACCAACATTAGCTATTATACACGACAGAAACATGAATATGACACTTTAAATACTTGAAAACGGTGTTCTGTATGCTTTTGCATGCTAAAACCAGCATTTTTATCTTGCTTTTACCAACATTAGCTATTATACACGACAGAAATTTGAATATGACAGTTTAAATACTTGAAAACAGCATTTTGTATGTTTTTGCAAGCTGAAAACAGCTATTTTATCTTGATTTTGCAAACATAAGTCATTACACACGACATATACATGAATATGACAGTTTAAATACTTGAAAACGGTGTTCTGTATGCTTTTACATGCTTTAATCAGCATTTTTATCTTGCTTTCACCAACATTAGCTATTATACACGACACAAGCATGAATATGACAGTTTAAATACTTGAAAACAGCATTTTGTTTGTTTTTGCAAGCTGAAAACAGCTATTTTATCTTGATTTTGCAAACATAAGCCATTACACACGACATATACATGAATATGACTGTTTAAATACTTTAAAACGGTGTTTTGTATGCTTAAAACATCATTTTTATCTTGCTTTTTCCAACATTAGCTATTATACACGACAGAAACATGAATATGACAGTTTAAAAACTTGAAAACAGCATTTTGTATGTTTTTGAAAGCTGAAAACAGCTATTTTATCTTGATTTTGCAAACATAAGCCATTACACACGACATATACATGAATATGACAGTTTAAATACTTGAAAACGGTGATTTGTATGCTTTTGCATGCTTAAAACAGCATTTTTATCTTGCTTTCTCCAACATTAGCTATTATACACGACAGAAACATGAATATGACAGTTTATATACTTGAAATGGTGTTTTTTATGCTTTTGCATGCTTAAAACAGCATTTTTATCTTGCTTTCACCAACATTAGCTATTATACACTACAGAAACATGAATATGACAGTTTAAATACTTGAAAACAGCATTTTGTATGTTTTTGCTAGCTGAAACCAGCTATTTTATCTTGATTTTGCAAACATAAGCCATAACACACGACATATACATGAATATGACAGTTTAAATACTTGAAAACGGTGTTCTGTATGCTTTTGCATGCTTTAATCAGCATTTTTATCTTGCTTTCACCAACATTAGCTATTATACACGACACAAGCATGAATATGACAGTTTAAATACTTGAAAACAGCATTTTGTATGTTTTTGCAAGCTGAAAAAGCTATTTTATCTTGATTTTGCAAACATAAGCCATTACACACGACATATACATGAAAATGACTGTATAAATACTTTAAAACGGTGTTTTGTATGCTTAAAACATCATTTTTATCTTGCTTTTTCCAACATTAGCTATTATACACGACAGAAACATGAATATGACAGTTTAAATACTTGAAAACAGCATTTTGTATGTTTTTGCAAGCTGAAAACAGCTATTTTATCTTGAATTTGCATACATAAGCTATTACACACGACATATACATGAATATGACAGTTTAAATACTTGAAAACGGTGTTTTGTATGCTTTTCCATGCTTAAAACAGCAATTTTATCTTGCTTTCACCAATATTAGCTATTATACACGACAGAAACATGAATATGACAGTTTAAATACTTGAAAACAGAACTTTTTATGTTTTTGCAAGCTGAATACAGCTATTTTATCTTGATTTAGCAAACACAAGCTATTATACACGACATATACAAAAATATGGCAGTTTAAATATTTGAAAACAGCATTTTGTATATGTTTGCAAGCTGAAAACAGTTATTTTATCTTGATTTTGCAAACATAAGCCATTACACACGACATATACATGAATATGACAGTTTAAATACTTGAAAACAGCATTTTGTATGTTTTTGCAAGCTGAAAACAGC